>DF241220.1:68534-78706 GCA_000507305.1 Breviolum minutum Mf 1.05b.01 | reverse complement strand
CACCACCACCACCACCACCACCACCACCACCACCACCACCACCACCACCACCACCACCACCACCACCACCACCACCACCACCACCACAAAGCACCATGGTTTTTTGGGGCCTCCCGTCCCTCACCTTTTTTGGCTCCAAAATTCTGCAGTGAGGCCAAGACCCATCATTTTTTTTTGCCAAGAAACAAACGAGCCTCAAGGTCGGCTTGAGAAGCAGCACTGACCTGGTGAGGTGGTGGGTTGTTTTGGGTTGACGGGACGGGACCCACCGACTTTTTTTTTGGAACCCGAAAACGGGAGGGTGAAAAAACGACAAAAGGAAAATGGAGATCCAACAAGTGGTGGGCAATAGGAACTCATTGAGATAGGAATGTCATTAAAGTTCAGCTCTTGTCTTTCAATAAATGATTAACTGAAACCTTCTAAGATCTTCCGAGTTCTGCTTCACCAGGCCTTGAAGTCTTTGAGCCTTTCTGCCACTTCCTGGAGAAAAAAGGTGACAAAGATCGAGTTCAGAAGGGGCTGGGGGAAATGGTATGTGAACGGTACAATGAAACCATCAAATCTGTTGAAGCTTCCACCATTGATTTCCTTGGAGCTGGAACTGGCTAACTGCAGCACCCCGAATGCACCTTATACCCAGTATCTCTATCTTACTTCTTGGAATATTCGTAGTTCATGCCAGTGAACCAGGATGCTTTCCAATATTTTTCAGAGTTGTGAAACATCTTTACCTTGAACTTCCCACTTCCCACTAGCATCCTACTTGGATTAAACATGTCAACCAAGAATACTTGCACTTTTCAGGGATCGTTTCATCTTTATTCCCGAACGCCCTTCCCATCAATATCTGGGTACCCTTCAAACCGCTCCTTCGCTTGTGACACGGAGATTTCCATCTCAGCACTGCTTGGAGGCTGAGGTGTCATTCGGGCCACGAAAGGATGCTGAGCTGCGCTCACCGCACTCACCCGGTCGAGCGGGTTGCGAACCAGCAACAGTTTCCTGAACACAGAAAGGACAAATCAATGGGAGTTGGCCAAAAGGGTATTTATAACGTTATATATAGAATGGGATGGCTGTCAATTTTGTACACATATACATCGTATCATGATTTAATCATGTATATCTTCTTCATCTAAACATAGAATATATATACTATATCTATACATATCGTCGTCATATCGTAAATAATCAATTTGAAAACACCTAATTGCCACAATTCGGAAAGAGAAAAACCTTGTCCAAAGTCAGCCCAGGTATCACTAGGCTCAACGCATTCTGCGCCTGCGATTTTTGAAAACACAAGGGTGGATAGTCCCTTTTGATCGCATCTTTCATGGATGCTGCAGTTGCTTCACCACTAGGCATGTAGGGAAACTGACCGTAGAGGACGAGGTACAAAATAACGCCCATGGCCCACCTGGGCTTTCTTTTTTTTTTTGAGACGGCCCTAAAGACGACTGTTTTTTCCCAAAAGTTTGAGTCCACATCCGGGAATCTTTCATGGACAAATGGATAAATGGAATAAGTTCTTTTTTAGAAAATTAAAGGATGAAGTCAAAAGTGGATCCTCCTCCCAGCTTTGGAACCTTGGGACTTATTTCAGAATCTCAACATCTTGATAGCAACAAAGTACTTCACAATGAATCTTCAAGATGTCAAGACTTCAAGATGTTCCAAAGAGAAGCATATCATATTTCAAATGTTCATTGATTTTTTGTATCCAGATCGAAGGATCGAGCCACATGTCAATCTCCTTGTCATAACCTCCTGACTGCCCAGGCCATCCGCCAATGATGAGTATCTCCGGTGCCATATATGGAGCTGTTCCTCTCGAACAGGTGGGCCCTGCTGAATGACGCGGGAAGAATTGCACCATCACTCCAAATGAAACGGTGACGCCAAGAAATCTATCTACTTCTCCCTCTCTCTCCATCTATGTATCTGTCCGTGTGTCGTTCTTTTCTTGTTAGAATGCAATTGTGTGACATGACTGGCGTGCACTCGTGTGGGGCTCCGCAGGCCCTAGGCTCAAGTTGACAACCGCCAAGGAGAGAGAACAACATAAGCCACGTCACAAGTGTACATCCTGGTACGACACTCCAGCACTAACAACAACAACAACAACAACAACAACAACAACAACAACAACAACAACCACAACCACAACCACAACCACAACCACAACCACAACCACAACCACAACCACAACCACAACCACAACCACAACCACAACCACAACAACAACAACAACAACAACAACAACACAATACAACAAGAGCACAGCAGGACAAGAGCATACAAGAACAAAGGCAGCATCACCAACAACGGAAGGAGCAGCACAAACTGCACAAGGAGAAGCATCGTGGTCACCAAGGACTATCAACACACCGGTACAAAATGCAACCACCATCACACAGGAGAATGTAGTGCTGGACAATCGATCAAACAACTTGTACCAGAAAACCCAGAAAGTTCCACAACATTCATCAGAGAGGAGCATCGGCAGCAGAAGGAGCAAACAAGCGGATACATGTTCATCAAAGATTTCGAAGGAGCATCCTCAACGATCTCCAGACAACATTTGGCCCAGTTCAGCAGAGCATTGTTCCGGTCAGAAGGGGAAGACTGAAGCTGGGAATGACACGCTGCACGGACCCTAGCTTTCTCAGTCTCCAAGTTAACGAATGGTACTCAATCGAAGGCACTACAAGTACTAAGAGCCGCCCTGGCATTTTTTAGCGAATGTAATCTCTACTAAAGACATCCTCAAAGGGAAAGGTTTTCTAGGGAAGCGTAGGCGTAGGAGCTGCCGGACATGTGCCCAAGGAGGTAGCAAAAGCGACAGCGACTCGCACAAACATCAGGAGACACATCAATATTGTAACATCTCTTGGAATTGAGGGTGCCCACCCACCCAACCCTTGAACAGTATGGACTGCTATTGGCCATTCAGTACATTCACTTGAAGTCCTGTAAGATAAGCAGCAATTAGCAAGCAAAAAGCACTCATCTATCCGTCTATCTATCTATCTATCTATCTATCTATCTGTCCATCCATCCATCCATCCATCCCTCCATCCATCCATCCATCCATCCATCCATCGATCTATCTATCTATCTATCTATCTGTCCATCCATCCATCCATCCATCCCTCCATCCATCCATCCATCCATCCATCGATCTATCTATCTATCTATCTATCTGTACCTATGATTTCTATCTGTCTTTCTATCTATTGCATCCATCCAGCTATCTACTGTAGTGATCTGTCCATCCTATCTGTCCTGTCTTTGCTATCTATCCTATCTGGCAGCCGCTTCCGACATTTTTACCATCACCCTTCAGCCCCACAGTGTCACAAATGGCTCCTCCAACTCCAGAGAGTTTCTTTCCTTTCTTTGGCTGGCGTAGGGCCAAGCCAAAGTCACAGAGCTTCAAAACATCTTCTTTCGGTCCCCCGAACAGAAAATTCTCTGGCTTTACGTCCTGAGCGATTGGCACAGTTTACCCCACACCTCCTTCGGCCTGCATGTCTGCATGCAGGTAGGTAGGTGGCAGATAAAGGCAGATAGCTAGATACGTAGAAAGGTAGATACATAGATCGGGGAGTCGAGAGGCAGGTAGATACGTAGACGCTAAGTTATAACAGGTAGGGAGGGAGGTAGGAGGTATGCATATCAGATCATATCAGAGGATCTCATTATATAACAATATGTGATACAGTGTTGCCGGGCCCCGATACCTCGCTGGTGATGATGCGAGTACTAACTAGTACTAATTAGTACTAGTATACGCAATACAAGTAAGTACTAGACTCACTAGACTACTTGCACTATCACAAGTAATGGTAGTAGCAGTAATGGTAGTAGTAGTAGTAGTAGTAGAAGTAGAAGTAGAAGTAGTAGTAGTAGTAGTAGCAGCAGTAGCAGCAGCAGCAGCAGCAGCAGCACTAGCACGAGTAGCTATAGTATAGGTATGAAGAATGCTAGTGCAGGGTAGGGGAGATGGACCATACCAGGGCCATCGACCCGCAAACGGGAACATATACAACTTAGCAAATATGTACAGACAGAATGTGATATGCACTAAAACGCACTGAAAGTTGAAAAAGTTCAGACTTACTCAATCATGTTTGCCAGAGCAAACAAAAAAGGCCGAACATCAAACAAAAAAGGCATAAAGCAAGACAAAATACCATAAACAAACCATCATATCATTGGAGCACCCAGTTGGCCATGTCTTGTGGGCTCAAGTAAGTTGGTGCTTATAAACAAGTATCAAAGATATAAATTGAATGTTTACTTCGACCAATTCAACTTAAATATGATTGAAGCAAGTGTCCCTGTGGACCAAGCCGATGTCATGCACATATGAAATGCCTTGAAGCATTTGTGCAGCAATATCGCCCAGCTCATCTTCGCTAATGGTCTTGACTTTCAGCAGGTGCTGCATGAGATTCTTCGAGCAAGCTTCACACACCATGTAAAAAAATCCGCTTGAATAAAAGCACTCCTGACGCACTGTGTGCACACATGCAGCACGCTGAATCAGTAGCAAACTCGGTGATTTTCCCTAGTATCTTATTGGATCTTTGATCCTTGTCATAGAATTTTTAGATCATGTGATTGTACCCCTTGCTGACTCAACTGGTTCAAGTGCTTCAACATCAAAAACAAGGTCCAAGCCGCTCACTGTAATTTCATCAGATTTGCTTCCTTTCTTTTTTTTTATTCGACAAATGACCACAACTTGGTTTACGGCCAAGATGCAAAAAGGCGAGTGATGTGAGGATCTCCGGCTTCACTGGCCAAAGTCCACATTTCAATCTCACGCTCGATGCTTTTCAGGCGCTTGGTACTGATGGGTGTTTGATCCGGGTCCACGCTTTTTGCGCGAACATCTGCCACCTTCACAGCATAGGATTGCTCGGATTTCAGATCCGTGGCGATCCGGACTTGCCCAAAAGCTCCTGGCTTTTGAACTAAGGAATGCTGCACTGAACACACAGGAAATTGACGTGAGGAATCGTGAGGATGTGTGGGGGGGGGGGTATTCGTTGTTTTTTTCCAGCTAGTTGGTTTTTTGCCTTGGGGAAAGGGGGTGTTTCTGTCAATCTCACGGTCCTTCGCCGATCTTCTTTCCCAATGCATATTTCTGAAAGAATGCCTCTGAGTCTGGGATTCGTCGCTGAGCACTGGCGAGGCAACCCATTTAGAATGGAGGTGCACCCATGCCGCGACTCAACAGTGGAACGATGGCGAGTTGCAGCGCTGCTGAACCAATGGGAATGTGCGAAACGAAACAAAAATTCAAGTGGATTCAATTGCAGCGCAATTGAAGCTCTCAGGTTGCCGCAAATGTACATGTAATATTTCACCTGGGGGTCCATAGCTCCAAATTGGTTGCGGTCCCCTCTGTCTCATGAGCATTTGGGGTTGTACTTTGCAAAGGCTTCCAACATAGCTAGCATGGAATTCTCTTTCTTCTCACAGGATAATGCATTCCAAAAATCTAAATTCATGAGTCATTCGTGTCCACTGTCAGGCATGTCAGGCATGTCAAGCATGTCAGGCGTCCGATGTTTGCAGATGTTTTCACGTGATTTTTTCTCCAGCAATTCTGATCCAGGATCGCCATGGGTGTCAAGGTTCACCTCCATTAAAGCGTTCAAGTCGAGCTGGATTCCAAAATTCCTCCAACTAATGTCCATTCCTTGCACCAAAAACAAACCTCCAAATGGAACAACCGACGATATATTGCAATCAATTATCTTATAAGGTAATGGTAATAAATGGTGGTAGTCAATGTCCAAGCACGCTACACTCACTGTGGCATCCCACAGTCTTCTTACAAAACATCTTTTAGATTTTTGATAAGTAAGCATATTTGTCTAGAAGCGTTGCATCTGGCCAGCTCAAGAATTTCCTCCAGCAGATGTAGCCCAGTGACAGCATTCCTCAGCCTCTCTGGGCCGGTTCCCTGCATGAACCATCTTCGCGTGAGCCCTAATTTGTCAGCTTTTGCCATGTCCTCAAACTTACTATTTTAAAAAAAAACTGCAGGACAACAAATGTGGCTTTCCAAGAATATCATTCCATTTTCGGGTTAGGAGCTCGATTCAAATGACTTGAAATCGGGTGGTGTTTGGGTGTTTGAGGTCATACGGAAAGTGCACAGCCCATCCGTTTCTGGATGCGCCCAGGCACCAAGCAAAGGCTCACAGAAAATTGACGCTCTCCGCTGTGCCACGCTCAGTGCTCAGTGCTTTCCAGCAGAAGCATGAGCTGCAGGTTCAGTGACAGTGTTGAATGAGCGATGGATCGAGGGGGTACTTAATAGCATCAAAGGACTCAACTGAAATACTGGGAGTGTTGGGTGTCAAAATCTCAAGTGCCTTTTCTCAGCATGTTACTTTATTGTCTCTTTTGCTACCCTTCTACTGATCCTGAAAAAATAAGGGAGTTTTCGGCTTCCCTATCCCATGTGAATCCAAATCAATCCAACTCAATAAATGAATCTGTGAACCAGTCAATCACTCAATGAATCAATCAATACATTAACTGATCGATCAACCGACCCAACTCACCCCACGAAAAAAGAAAACTACCTTTCAGCTCGATCTTCACCGCAGTGCCAGGAGAACCATCCAACTTTTGACAAATGCATTTTTCCTCAGTGGGCAGTTTTCCTTCAATCCTTCCCGGCAAAAGATAAGAAGATTCAGATCAAATGAATTGAGGTATGGACCATGTTCTTCTTAAGGAGGGTAACTGCATTCGTATCATCATACCTGGTGGGGGACTCTTAGAGTCAGGATTGGTTCACCGGTTCGCGGGGAATCTGGGATTTTGGAAGGGAGGAACTTGGCGCAACTCCACAAGATGTTGGTACCTTACTGACCCGTTGAGACTTGTGCTATGATATGCATTTCTACGTTCACTCAGCCGAATGCAAATCCTACATGGTAGGCACTTGCAAGTCTATTAATTTGGTTCATTGGTTCATTTGCGGCTAGGACATCCGATGTATATCGCCCTCATCAAGTGCAACGTGTAGGCGTTCAGCCGTAAAAAATGCAATAATAGATACCTCTGTGTCAAAAGTACTTGAAGTCCCAAGATGTCAAAAGTTCAAAAAGACATCAGGTTTCAGCTACGTTTCTCCTCTGTTTCTGATCCCGTTCCCAGCTTCCCAAACTAAATCTTGTCTCCGTCAGTGCCTTGCAAACCACAGCTCTATCCTGAGAATGCCAGCTGCCTGTCACAATAAAAATCGTGGGGGGGACTGAAACCTGGAAACCATGCCATGGCGAACCACGCCCGCAGCCCGCCTTGGCTCCAGCAAGTTTGTCCACGAGCCGCACCTGCCAATTTTTGGAGGATTGGTGATGGCAATTTCCGTAGGGGTTCTGAGTTGGTGCCAAACGTCAGTGGCCCAGCCCAAGCACAATTCAAAATGGCTTGAACTCAGTATGGTTACATCACGTTACATCCACCACAGCTAGTTATGTCTGGCCATTTCTGCTTGGGACCTTGCCAGTGACCAAATAAAAAGATCTGCATTCTGACACTTCTTTGGAAATCCTGCGAAACCTCCACCAGACTTGGCAATGGTATTGGTATCACATGGTATCACATAGTGCCCCCCAAAAAAATTACAAGAAGGAGTCAGGAGAGCATTAATCAATCCCCAAACCCAAGCATCCTCTAAACATCAGTCACTCTCAAAAAACGTATTGGAACATGCCTGAACCCAAACCACCCTTAAGCCAGCATGCCCATCCATCAGTCACTGGGGCTATCCGACTCCCGTAATCATCTCATAAGGATCGATGGTGCCACCAACCTGTAGTTGGCAGGAATGATGTCCACCTCCCGGATCTACTTGGATTTTTGTAAAATGATTTGTATGTGATTTTTTCCAATATCCAAGGAAAATCGACCGAAAGCTAAGGCTGAGACCATACCCAGAACTATGTTGTTCCAGTATTCATCTATCTGTGCTCCCCCAACATTCGGCTTCAACTGTACCTCGGGGCAAGCTTTTTTGGCACAGCAAAAATGCAGCAATCTTTCTGAGTCGACTGGGGAGACCAATCAAATATAAATATAAATGTTAAAATAGCACATTTGGCGGAGACAGTGGCCTACAGAATCTCATGAAATTAGCATGAAATTTGCATGAAATGTGTTGCACCTGGAAATGGCCGCCACTAGCATTGAGTGGATCTTCCCATTCCGGTTTCACCTCGGTCGATCTGCTGTCGCTGCAAAAGGGACTCCTAACAGTTCCTAGTTGTAAAAGCCAGCACCTTTGACAAATCATTTGCAAGCCAAACTAGAGAAATTGCACCTGAAGTTGAGTTCAAAAGATTTCATTCGTAAAAAACTTCTGGACTCCGTGGGTCAAATTGGTTGATTCAACCCCCCATCAAAAACCCCATCCGTGTATCCCTTCTTGAACCGTCAAGGTCATCCCGGAGGGTTCATGACGATGCTGATGCCATCTGTCATCCCAAGGTTCACGTTTCGAACATCACTTGGTTGCTGACACCCTCTTTGAAGATCATGATGGCATCAATGGCTGTTTGAGAGCCACCACCCTGGCCGTTCCAAAAAGCTGTGGAACTGGCAATTCTACTGGAAAAGAAGCCTTTTTGTGTCCCGGTTGGCCTTCAAAGGGCAGGGGGCCCAACAAAAACTCTATAAACATGAAAATGTGCTGATTTCATTGTGATGATTTCATCTGATTGGTAGTTGCCAAATGTCACAATATGTCACAATGCACCTACCCTACATGTTTATACGAAAAGAACTTCCCCCCAACATGGTCAACACACCAGCCGGCAAGACATTATCTCTGGTGATGCGCTTGTTCTCCAGAAGCTCACTGGGTTGGGGAACCCCATTCCAGATGCTCCAAAACTCCTGGAGCCCACAGGATTCAAGCAGCTATGAATCAACCAGGTGACATGACGAATCAACAAACCAACATGGCCTGGGCGGTTTTGAAACCAACTATCTCTTTGGTCTGTTCAGCATAAGCACCACCTGAGTCCATAAATTTCGTCATTTGATGTCCATTCGAAATTTTGTGATTCACAACCACCCATCCCCCATTGATGCTGAGGCTACAAACCCCCTGCAGAGGCCACTGCCTGTCCAGGGTGAAGGGGGTGATTTTGGGAGCGCTGGAAAATTGGCTGCATGGGCAGGGCAAAATACGCCTCATAAAGTGGAAATCACTTTGCAATAATCTGGAAATACCTGGAAATAGGTTCGAAATAACCTGGGAATGACTTGAACATAGGAAAACACCATGCTATTTATAAAAAACACCTGAACTTAAGCTGGAAATAAGGTGAAAATGATCTGGACAAGGTGTAGATAACGTAGAAAAAGGCGGAAAAAAATATTCATAAAGGAAACCTGAACTTTAAGGAGGCAACCTGGAAATAATTTGGAAGTAGCTTTTAAATAAGGTGGCAATGCCCTGGAAATAACTTGCAAATACGTCTTTTTCTCCCGCTTGCGACTGCATCCTTCCTTCCTTCCTCCCTTCCTCCGTTCCTGCCTTCCCTTCCTTCCTTTCTTCCTTCCCTTTCTCCTCCTCTCCTCCCTTCCCTCTCACATGCCCGTATCATATCTCCATTATTGTTTTTTGATCCTCCTAAAATGTACTTTGAGGCTCAAAATGTTTCTGAGGCTCGCACAAGTATCTTTTTTTGTCCATCCCGCTGTTTGGTGTAAACGGCTGTTGGTGCAAAAGCTGCTGGTTGCTGTAACAGGGTTCTCGTGTAAAAACTGTTTGGTGTAAACGGCTTCTGATGCAGGAGGTGTTTGGTGTAAACTGTTTCTAGTGTAAGGTCGTCTGGTGCTGAAACTGTTTAGTGTGACAGTTTTCCGGTGTGAAAGAAGTTTGTTGTAAACGGTTTCTGGGTAAAAGTCTTCTGGTGCAAAAATAGTTTGGTGTAAACTGCTCCTGTTGTAAACACTGTTCACTGTTTGGTTTAATCCGCCGACCCGGTTCGGCGTGCACAGTCTTCTTTTCTTATGTAGCATCCAAAATTTGTCACAAAATCCAAAATCCAAAATCCAAAATCCCCAAACTCCAAAATCCAAAATCCCCAAAATCCAAAATCCAAAATCCCCAAAATCCAAAATCC
>DF241220.1:0-67906 GCA_000507305.1 Breviolum minutum Mf 1.05b.01 | reverse complement strand
CGATTTCTAGGTGTTTACATGCATGTTTAAGTTACTATTGCAACATAACTATCCAAATTCCAAAATCCAAACCAACTCTATCTGATACAGTTGGAAAAGGATAGCAAAATGCTTTTTCAAAATTAGAAGAAAAGGAAACCAAGAGTATAATTTTCATGATTTCTGGGTCTTCAAAGGCACGGTTGGGCTATATGTGTCCGGTCGATGGGCTTAGACAACCGCGACCCCCGCCCCGGGGAAATTGCCCGGGTCGGCGGCCACAGGCGCCAGCCTGTTTTAAATAGTTTTCCGGTGAAAAAGTAGTTTTTTGTAAACGGTTTCTGGGTAAAAGTCTTCTGGTGCAAAAACGGCTTTGTGTAAATTCAACGGCTCCTGCTGTAAAAACTGTTTGGTGTAGCAGGTTTCTGCTGTAGAAGCTTTTTGGTGGAAAAGTTGATTTAATGTATCCAGGCCCTTGCTATAGCTAGAGAGCAGTCCGGTTGTTTTTGCCCATGGAAGCACAGGACAGATTTTTGGGGGCACAGCGGGCATATGATATGACATTAACCTTCAAGTCACAAGTCCGTATCAGGTTGCATATGTCCGGTTTGTCTTTTGGACTCTTTCTGGCTCATTGTTTTTGAAGGTTTATCTTTTTTTGTCGTCACCCGAGTCACGGCACCCAAAAAAAAAACAACACCGCCGCCGCCCGAACCCGCCTGCTCCCACAAGACCCAGGTGTCTTTTAAAGGCATCGGGTCCTGGAAAAGGCCCAAGGCGAAAATCACAAAACAACTCGGCTCCCACAATTCCCCCTTCCACCAAAAAAGGGAAGCGCTCCAGCAGTGCTTTCTGTGTGTCGCTGTCTTCCTGGCGATTTTCGACTCGACCAAGGTGACACCCCCACTGTGGGGCCAATGAACTGAAATTGGTCTCCAGCTGAAAAAAACCATGGCGCAGAATGTTTCATTGATGAGTTGTTTGAAACCTTAGGGATCCTTCATGATTTCATGATTTCATGATTTGATTCAAAACTTCAGGCTGACACATCATTGTCAGTTTACAGTTTCCAGAATCTTCCAGAATGTGAAAGGGATTAGATATCAACTAATCAGATCAGGGATAAACCTGGAGGTAAACCACCAACTAATAATTGACTAAAAAGAACGTGTGAGCGCCTCTGGCAAGCCGGCAATCTTGCCCTTGCCACCCACAGCCTGATGCAACAGTCAGAACAACTGGCCTTGGCTGCCTACGTGTTTTTGTTGGCGAAAGATGACACCCTTCAAACAAGACATGAAATCATGAAAAAATGATAGGTCTGATCTTGACATTTTGAACAAATCACACAAAAGTACGGTAATTAGATCAAAATGAAACGGAATTTGAACTTCCCCCTCCTTTTCTGCCAGCCTCGTTGAAGCTGAGATACTGCATTGCCCAATGCAATACAGTGAAATAACCTGCGGCATACCACCCATCAGGCCACAAGAATGGGTGAAGTCTTCCCGCTGAGAGCAGCTGTCCGTAAAGGTGTGTCCAAAATCCTCCCCGTAAGTCATCCCAGGTTGTGTGAAAGTATCAATCCTGCAACTATTTGATTTTTAAGAACTATCCAACGGGCAACCCTTATGTATTCTGAAAAAAATCATCGAAACTGCCTGCCCCACCATTTTTGCCCTCTCACAGCCTCAAAATGGTGGAAGGCTCTTACACAAGGCCTGTTGCAATATCCGAAGATTTGGTTGTTCAGAGTCATCGTCATGCTCATTAGTCCATCACCCATCCATCCTCTTTGCCCATCATTTCCATGAACCATTCAAGCCATTCACCATCATCATGTGTCATCAATCATTCAACATTCATGAATTCTGTGTCATCCATTGCCATCACCATCACCACCACCACCACTACCACCAGCATCGTCGTCGTCGTCGTCGTCGTCGTCGTCGTCGTCGTCGTCGTCGTCGTCGTCGTCGTCGTCGTCGTCGTCGTCGTCGTCGTCGTCGTCGTCGTCGTCGTCGTCGTCGTCGTCGTCATCATCATCATCATCATCATCATCATCATCAAGNCGTCGTCGTCGTCGTCGTCGTCGTCGTCGTCGTCGTCGTCGTCGTCGTCGTCGTCGTCGTCGTCGTCGTCGTCGTCGTCGTCGTCGTCGTCGTCGTCGTCGTCGTCGTCGTCGTCGTCGTCGTCGTCGTCGTCGTCGTCGTCGTCGTCGTCGTCGTCGTCGTCGTCGTCGTCGTCGTCGTCGTCGTCGTCGTCGTCGTCGTCGTCGTCGTCGTCGTCGTCGTCGTCGTCGTCGTCGTCGTCGTCGTCGTCGTCGTCGTCGTCGTCGTCGTCGTCGTCGTCGTCGTCGTCGTCGTCGTCGTCGTCGTCGTCGTCGTCGTCGTCGTCGTCGTCGTCGTCGTCGTCGTCGTCGTCGTCGTCGTCGTCGTCGTCGTCGTCGTCGTCGTCGTCGTCGTCGTCGTCGTCGTCGTCGTCGTCGTCGTCGTCGTCGTCGTCGTCGTCGTCGTCGTCGTCGTCGTCGTCGTCGTCGTCGTCGTCGTCGTCGTCGTCATCATCATCATCATCATCATCATCATCATCAAGATCATCATCATCATCATCATCATCATCATCATCATCATCATCATCATCATCATCATCATCATCATCCATTGCTACGTCATTGGGTATGCCACATACTTTGCTCAGGCAGTTCGATCCATTTAAAAAACAAAATCCGCAAGCATTGCACGTCGGCCTCACTCCCTGATCAAAATCAAACTGATGTGAAATGATGTGAAAACAGCAATCTATACATGTTTGGACGATTTTGAATCCCTCAGCAATTCTAAGCAATGCTTAATTCTGGCACTTCCCACAGAACCCTTTCCGGCCTTCCAAGAAAGCTGGGACAAGTGGAGAGATGCTCCACAAATCCCTCTGAATCCAAAATGTTCAGCGGCATATGGGTTGACAATGAAGCGCAAAAAGTGCCAAAAAAAAAGGCAACCACAGCTTGAAAATGCTTGAAATACATCCTGCGATTAGAGGCGATTGGTTTCTCTGGAAAAACTTAATGAGTCTTGTTGCAAAGCATCCCTGCTGATTGATAAAGTGTGTGGCCAGCTATCCCGTTTTGAAATCTGAATTGTCCAATCCTCACAAGAAGCAAACGTTCTTGCACGCAAGCACCAAACTTTTTGCCGATGCATTGCATGTGTCATTCCACTGTCTGTCACAGTCCCTCACCTCACCTAGGGCCTGTCCGACAGGGAGAACCAAGCATGTCCATGCTTCTGGTGCTGAACAAATGGAACATTTCAACTCACCTTCAACCCGAACAGAGGAATCTTCTGCAACGTCATCTGGATGCACTGCACTTGCTCCCTTGTCTCCCAAAGCCAGTGCCCTTTATTCTTTTGCGACGTGCTGCTCCCTTCTCATCCAACCATTACGGCAGGGAAAATGTAACTCTTAGCACACTGCGCGCGCAGCCTGCGCTGATCTGTCGCGCGAAGCATGAAGACGTGAAGGATGCTTGCCACATCATAAACACTGGTCATTGTTTTTTTTCCCGGAGCATCTCAACCAGATTAAACTTCAGAAGGGCTGATGTTAGAGCCCTTTCCTTGCCAGTGCAGACAACAAAACCAAAAAGAACCCAACATTCTCCAAGCACATCCTCCCACGATCAACATGAACTCGTTGGGGCGTCCCTTCCAACGCCCTGCGCCAGCACTACAAAATGCTGCACGATGGGTGCGCCGTGAGCCCAGTTTCATTAGATGATATTTTTCCGACATGGGAGGCGAATCTAAAAGCACCAACAAGATCCAGAAAGTTGTCTCACAATACAGGAAAACAGAAAAGCAGTAAAAAGAAGAACTCTAAAGAATCCACTTGCGCCACTTGTCACTGCCTCAAGCCTTCCATTCTCTCTGGGATTGTGCACCAGGTGCCAACCCTCTAAACCAAGTTTGGCAAAGCTTAATGCCACCTACCTGGACCCTTGACCCCTCGCATATGCCAACAAAATCAAACGAATCTAACACCTCTTGGGAAGATGACATCGGAATCTGGAAAAACACTTCGGCCCTCCTGGCTCTTTGCCCAACTTTGGTCGACAGCCAGCATCCCTGGACCACTCAGCCTGTTTAAGCTGCACTCTGGAAAACATCTTTACATGCATCACGCATGTGAGGGTGAAACCGCCACCACTTGGATCTTTCGACGTCTGAAAATTCCATAAAATACCAAGGAAAAGAAATGGACTGCAAAAAAACAAAACGACACATTCACATTCGGTGTTGATGATGTCACAAAAAGTTACAAGAGTGTTATTCAAATGTTATTCAATCTATGTTTTTGCGACTCGTCAATTGTCAATGGTGGTGTTCCACATCTGAAGGGGACTTGGAGGGACCGGTCACCATGCTGAAGATTGGAACTCTGTGCAACAACTTGTCTTTCGGTCCTTCACATGTGGTGAAACATGCCAGACTGAGTCGCTAGTGCCGCTCATTGGAGCGATTCACCGCCTTAGAGTCTTTAGAGAAGTGTAACCCATGGGATCCAGGCAGGCAATATGCTTTGAAATTAAGTCCAGGAATATTCATCATGAAATTAATAAAACAGACCTGTCTGTTGTATCTAATACTCTAGATCTTTCTCATAATTTTTTCTATATTCTTCCAACATCTGCTATCGGCCCTGAGTCACCTTCCTTACTTTGAGGAAACACGCAAACGCTGGAAACACGCATGAGCATGCACATATTCAGATGTATTCAACATACAATCATGTATAACACACACTCTCTCTCCCAATATTTCAACACAAAGAGCTACACCAAAAAAAATGGGATCATCTCAAGTGTTTGGTGCCTCCCTCGTTTTCAGTAGGATCTTAAAAGATGCAACAACTACCATTGTAGCATTGGAATCAACCACAGTCAATCTTAGTGCAGATGGCTGAGCTTCCAACTCTTTCCTTTGCCTGGAACAGGAAGCAAATGAAGCTTTGAAGCTTTCCAGGGGTCAAGTGGAAGCCACCGGCAAACCGGCAAAATGTACACGTGTTTTTTCCAAACAAAACTGGTGATACACATATATGATATGTATCGGTGTATTTATACATTTGTACAGGGATATGCACGGGATCGATCTTTTTTCGTAAAAACTTCATAAAAACTTCATCTTGCTTTCCTTTGGCCCCAATCAAATCTCACGGCCAAAAAAAACACTTGACGCATCCCCTTGCCTTTGCCACCTTTTCCTTTGCCACCACCTTTCCCTTTACCTTTTCCTCCATCTTTGCCCTTGCCAGGTCTGTCCTTTCCTTTACCTCGGCCTGAAGGCACTACAAGTGGAAGGAAAAACTTGTTCTCTCATGTTTTCCGTCTGTCCGGTGCCACATTTTATGGAAAGAAGTGTCGAGACCTCGGGTCTTCTAAAAACAACAATCCCCACAGAAATGCCAGAAAATCAAAAAGCATCAAAAAGACATGAAAGTCTCCGGCTCCATATCATCTTATGTCAAAGTCCCCGCGCCTTTGCCTTTTCCCTTGTCACCCTTTCGGTTCTGGCTGCCATCTCTGCGTTGGGCCTGGAATCTTCACTAGTGCAGGAGTTTTGATAGACCATCGACACTACTACGTACTATTGAGACCACGCCTGTATGTTTCTAAACTAGCACTTTGATGATTCTTGCTTACGGGCCACCGACCCTGCAGCCAGCAACAGCAGCAACAGCAGCAACAGCAACAGCAACAGCAGCAAGAGCAGCAACGGCGGCAGCAGCAGCAGCAGCAGCAGCAACAACAACAACAACAACAACAACAACAACAACAACAACAACAACAACAACAACAACAACAACAACAACAACAACAACAACAACACAACCACCAGCAGCAGCAGCAGCAGCAGCAGCAACAACAACAACAACAACAACAACAACAACAACAACAACAACAACAACAACAAAACCGTAAAGTTAAAACTACCAGTAAACATTGGATTTGTGTTCGGTGCTTCAGCGGACATTTTGGAAGCACCTACCCCTCCAGCTCAGGGCCAAACAAAACGCTCCAACTCAGGAGGGATCACTGCACCACTTCGGACCAGCACTGCAGCGATTTCCTGAGCTTTCTTGTCCTGGAGCAAAGGACTTCATGCCAAGATGTGCCAAGATGTGCCTGAAAAAACGAAAAAAATGTACTGTGGAATCTTAAGTAAAGATGAGTACAAATGTTGGAGTCTGTCTCACAAGCTCTGAAAGTGGGAGGATACCTCAGAATGACCTTAAGTACTGTAGCCCTTCCTGCTTGTGCCCCTGTCATTGGTTTTTCGGAATTGGACATGAATGCGTCGACGATCAATCCCGTCACAGAAGGCTGTGGCCAAGTTCCTCCTTTTGCAGGATCAGAAGGGAGTACGCTAAGCCTTTTGAACCTGACAGCAGTTAGGTGAACCCAAAGAAGTTCCTCACCATCTGCTGTCTCCCAACGCCCAGGCAAACTAAGCTGGGTCTCTGACCAGCACGTCCTGTTCTTCCAATACCTGAGGCAACCATGGAAGGCTTTACCGGCTGATTGGCTCGCTGATGTGGGGTGGGTTGACATCTGCAACCATGTGACGATGGACATAGTCTTTTCCAGAGCCAGCTGCATCATAGTTAATGACGCATGTCACTCCCTGGTTCCAAAGCAGTCAAGAAAAAAATCAAAATGGAACTTGAATTCTGAATGACTGAATGACGCAAAAGGGTCTTTGATTTCAAGATTTCAAGGGGGCACATGATTCTTCACCTCCCCTACTAAGATTGCCTCCCAGCCCGCCCGCCCACTTGCCTTGATGTCAAGCCCTCTTGCAGCAACATCCGTTGCACAAAGGATGGGGCTCTGGCCACTCTTGAAAGCCTGGGTCAAAGGTTGGACGATTTTGTAGTCTGGTTGTTTTGGGGGGAACACCCTCGGATTCAACCTTGATCTCCGGTCCAAACATCACTTGAACAGAAGAAAAAACACACATTTTCCTGGAATCATGCAGGTGTAAAGTGTACATATAGTAATCTTTCCAACTAGCACTAGGTACTACAAGAGTAGCTTGATGCCACCACATGTTTGCCATTCACCTCAACCGCATCAGCGGTTTATCACCCATCTGCACCTCAAGGGCCGCAGAGCGTTCGTACTGGGCCATGTCTCCGTGTATACGTACTGCAGGCACCCCATGGTATTGCATGAGATCATTGGCCAAGATCTCACAAGATCCTCAAACATCGATCTTCCGAAGACTGCAGTCACATGAATGTTGTTTTTGCTTAACTCTTGGCAATCACTACTGGGTACCAATAGCATGAGTACTATCATTATGACAAGTTTGTCAGTTTGTCCTCGAAAACTTACCAAGTCAACATTGGGGTAAATGTGCAAGAGAACATGCTCACCATCAATGGCATCAATTCATTCAATTCATCAGAATTCATCCATCCATGATCCACCATCGATTCAGCCATCAATGATCTATCATGCATCTTTCCTTAAAGACCAAGGCTCGCTTCATTTCACAAAATATCAAACATCGATCACCACGGCCCAAGGAATGAAGAATCTGCAGGAGTTGTTGTGCCTCCGGCGGCGAGCCGTCGAGATGTCAACGGTGCAACTGAGAAGGTCATGACAATGATATGACGTTTCACCTCAAAAGGTTGAAGGGTGCTATGAAACTTGTCTGGAATCTAAATGCACTCATCAACTCATATGTTCCATACCTTCAAAAGCTACCCGAATCTAATTAGGCCACCCTCCCCCCCCCGGAAAAAAAAAACGTTTCCGGCACCAACCTTGTCAGATTCATCGGCACAGAACATCACTCTCTGCTCAATGTCCTTGTTAACCTGAGAGGACACTAAAGGACATACGTCATACGGTTGATGGAAGAAATCCTGCACCAGTTGGCAACGGTTAATATCCCATATTTTACAGGGTTTTATACATCCCAGGTGGTGTAGGATTGCCTTCATCAACCGTATGTCTGACTTTGCCCGAACCTATGGGAGTTTCACGAGACTCTCCGTCAATTGCCCGAGCGACATTTTTTTCTGTCATGGATCAATCTTTTGGATCTTTGAAGGGGGTTGGGGACGCAGATTTGTCACAGACAAAAGCAAAAAAAGAATTTCCCATCGTCACAATGGGTCTTCCACCCGTTTTCCAGTATGATACAGTATGTGTTCCTCCATAGTGCACTGTTTCACACCCTTACCCTTCCTTGAAGCCGCAGGGACTGTCATCTCATGCACCGCGCCCGTTTGAACGTGGATGGGACGTTTTAAGAACTCACTGGCCAACGATCGCACTTCACGGGGCCATGTGGCCTGGGCTCTCAAAGCATGAGACCAAGTCAAAGGTATCCCCAGGTGACATATGCAACAGCAAACAAAAGGGGCCCACCACTCGGATGCAGCCAAAAAGACGGTAAAGAGCAAGGTTTGTCGTCCTTCCGGAACTTCCTTAATGACCTGGAAGGTACCAAAATGGAAGTGGAACATAAATGATCCTTGAAGGATATGTCAAGGATAGCATATTGAGCTTGGAGTTCACCATTTTCCATTTCAGTCAAGGAAAAGGCAACATTAGGCAACATATATCAACAGTTTTGATCCAACTGAGCCCCTGACTTGTCGAATCTGGGGTTCAAATCCCATATCAAGCATTCGATCTGCCTCATCCAAAACCAGGTAGGACACATTGGACAAGCTCACGGAGCCACTTTGGATGAAGTCGTTGAGGCGCCCAGGGCAAGCCACAATGACTTGTGCTCCACGCCTCAAGGCACCCAATTGCTGTCCCCTTGGCGCACCACCATAACAGCACACGGTTCGAATGCCTGCTGCACGGCCAAACTTCTCAGCTTCCGCTTCGATTTGACAAGCCAACTCCCGGGTGGGCGCCAAGACGCAGAGTTGAGGGGCTCGGCTACGCATTTGGGTGATCCGCAAGAAGCCAGGCATCAAAAAGGCTAAGGTTTTCCCGCTGCCTGTCTTGGCAATGCCAATCAAATCCCGACCAGCAACTCCAATCGCCCAGGTATGCGCCTGGATTGGAGTGGGGGCAGTAAAACCTGCCTCCAGCAACTTGTGAATCAACACTTCAGGGAACAACTCCAGAGCTTGTTGGAAGCTGGTGACCGCAGGAGGCACTTGCTCACCACTGGGCCCCAAAACATGAACCTGCGCAAACTCTTCATCCGCAGTGGTGGACCAAAGGGCTTCCGCCTCATATTCTGGAACTGCTCCCTGCGAGTATTCCTGCCTCCAACCGTAGCCTTGTTGCTGTTGTTGGAAATCCCCCGTGAAACCATTGTTGTAGGGACCTGGAGCAGCCATGCCTTGCTGAAAGCCACCATTGTAGGCTTGCGCCTGAGGCTTCATAGGGTTTTGAAAACCGGCATAGTTGGCCATCCCATTGTTGCCAAAGTTGCCGCCGCATCCATGAAAGCCATTGTTCCTGATAGATTTGCTTCTGAAAAGAACATCCCCCCCAAAAAAAAAGTATGATAAAATAAAATCTAAGTAGCCACAAATAGCAACAAGCAGCTTTTCCAGAGAGTGGTCGCAACAACATGGCGGGTTACAAGGCAGCCCAAAGCTCCACCGTTGGTGGCACTGGTCGTTCTGGTGGTGGTGTCCCGGTGCTGTGGCAATGGTGATGGGGCCGATGGCAACACTGACGAAAACCGCGATTGAGATCGTGGTGATAGTGACCGCAGTTCCGGTGATGCATGTGGTCTCGCAAATGATGGGTGATAGGGGTGATCATGAAGAGGATGATGAGGATGATCATGATGATGAGGAGGAGGGGGAGGAGGAGGAGGAGGAGGACGATGATGACGATGACGATGATGACGACGATGACGACATCGACAACGATGACGATGACGCTGACGATGACGATGACAATGAGGATGAGGATGAGGACGAGGATGAGGATGTGGAGGAGGAGGAGGAGGAGGATGATGATGATGATGACGATGATGATGACGACATCGACAACGATGACGATGACGATGACGATGACGCTGACGATGACGCTGACCATGAGGATGAGGATGAGGATGTGAAGGAGGAGGAGGAGGAGGCTGCTGCTGCTGCTGCTGGTGGTGGTGGTGGTGGTGGTGGTGGCGGCGGCGGCGGCGGCGGCGGCGGCGGCGGGGCGGCTGCAACACCAGCAGTGGGGTTGTCGCTGAGGGTGTGATGATAGTGCTGTAGATTTTGATAGTGTTGGTGCTGCAATTACCGCTGTTGCTGATGGTGGTGATGCTGGTGGTCCTGCTTGCGTCAGTGCCTGTGGCAAGCATACACTAACTATCAGTAACTCCAACTCTTCGGGAGTGGCAGCCGCGAACGCAAGAAAGTGCCATTGCAATATGCCTGCCAGCGCCTCTGGCGCTGGATATTCCATCACACTAAGATGTTCTCTTGCACCTCCTGAGATCCCTTCTCAAGAGCAAATTCATCGCTCTTTTTGCAGCTGAGCATCATGCATGGCTGCTGCGCTTGGTACATCTCTTCACTAAATCCTGCTATCAACCAACAGTCAAAGGCAAGGTCTGTGACTGGACAACTCCCTTAGCAAACTCCACTGGGCTTATGGCTGACCACTCACGCTGATAACCACAGATTGCCCCCAACAAACACAGCAGCACCCGGCAGTCCATACGGGGGCATGGCATATCCATTGTTGCCTACGCCTAGGGCAGAACTGCTACAGTGCTACAGGTCATCGATGAATCAATTACTGTGACTATCAAAATCCATCAAAGAAGTACGGCACCAATTGTTTCCATCAAATATTTATCATCTGTTTCTTAGCACAATTGTTTGAACTGTAAATTCATCCTGCAAACAATCAATCTAAGAAAAGCCAACCTCCAAAATCTGCAACAAGTTCTCTGATTCAACAGCCCCGGCCTTTTTGCCCCTGATCTGGCGGTATAAATGCGGTGGCCATGCCTGGCTGATTTAGAGATGCTTGGCTGCAAAAAACCTAAACTCAACGCTGCTGAATTCTGAAATTCTGGAATTGCCTCAATGGGACGATAACATCCACCACTTGCCTGGACAAATGTTTGAGGGGGGTTGTGTCCCTCTAGCGTGGAGGAATTTCCAGAACGTCCCGGGGGGGTTGATGGAGAATGGGCATGATGTGTACTGTTTGGATGATGACTGTATTAGTGCGAGGAGAATGGCATGATGTATGGTCAGGTAGTTGCTGCTTCACACTCTTCCAAGTTGCCAAACGTTCCTTGAAATGGCATGATGCTGACGCTCGGGAAGAGGAGGCTCACTGTAAATATGTAAACAAACATAGACGTAACATAGATGAATAGTAAGTGTACTGTGACATAACACGCAGGTATTGCTTGACTGATTCTTGCCACTTGTAATCACCTACCCTGACTCTCCCGAATCATCAGGCACCTCCAAGGAAAAATCTTCACAGCACGGCGGCGCAATGCTGAGCCAAAAAATCACGGGTTTTTCAGGGTCGACCATGATCAACCTACCCCCGCAACCCAAAAAACAGCAGCCTATTGCAGGCTGAAAGGCTGAAAGCCTTCATATCTGTGTTTCATCGCCAGGGTGAAGCATCAGCTGTGACTTTACAAATGCTGCAGCTTCGAAATGTGTAGCTTTGATTCACAGAACGGAATTCAGGAAGCTTAAAGCCCGCCTTTTTGAATGGGCAATACTCTGCTCTAAGAAGCCACTGGTGCACTGTTCTGCCAGGCTCAAACCCTGACCAAACCTAAAACCTGCTTTTTCACAGGTCTTTTTCTCATACTTATAAACCTTGGGCAACATCTTGAATCGCAATAGTGAAGAAACCTCAAAAATTGTAGGGACCGGCCAAGTCGCACAAAGATATGACACTTCAAATGTTCCACTCGGATCTCCAATCCAGCAATCACTGGCACCAAGAGAAAGGCCAACCTTAACATGACTATTATGACTAATGGACAAACCTTGCAGCATCTCCACACTTTGTTCTGAGTTTGACTTCAAGTAAACTGCCGAAAATGACCCCAAGAAGAACATGTATAACATGTTATATATTCTATACGTGAGAGGGAGGCATTGGACATGGTATCCACATCCCTTGGCGTTGTTTTGCCGTTGCCTGTTTTTTTTTTTCGTGGTTAGGTGTTTTTGGTTGTTGCTGCTGTCTGCAACAGCAAGTCATTTGGATAGAACAATGCCATGCTGAAGATTACGTAGGACTCTACCTGTACAAGTGACAGCTGACTTTGACTCAAATAGGTCCGTGGTAGTTGTAGAAGCAGATGTGTCATCCTCCTCGCGGTGCTGTGGATGTCGAACACCAAAATGCAGGGCAACATCAGTGTCCTTCTCATCAGGACGCCCAGAAGGCCGCGGCCTCTTTAGGCCCCTAGCACGTCGCTGAACGCAAAAAAACATCAAAAACATCCCACCAACTTGAAACATGTCAAGTCAGTCAACTTTGTTACTTCTCAAGTCAGCTGCATCGCAATAACCTGCTGGAATCCTGGCCTCTCATTGCCAGCAACATCCTCACCAAAGAGATCAAATACAGCAAAGTCTGGCCCTAAAAAATGACGAACAACCCTTATTTCGGGGAAGAAGGACCTGATCAGGCTTTGCAAGTCTTTGCACCAAGCGGGAAGATAACTTTTGGGTGCTTTTTGTTTGCTCACTTCCCGAACTTGTTTGACTAACACATTTTTTTTCCCTCGAGGCGTTTGTTTCTCACCTACGGAGCTTTCTGCATTACTTCGGGCGCAAATTGCATGCTGTAGCTACATTTCAGGTAAAGCGCACATTGGTTCTTAGGGTTTGCGGCGGGAAGCAGGGTGGAGGGGGAAAGGAACATGGGGAATTCATGGGCAAACAAATAGTTCTTAGTAGGTATCTGGGGAGCCTGAGTGTATGTGTCTGGGGGGCCTTGATGTACTGTCAGCTTGAAAAGCGACACGTACTGCATATAGCATGTGTGGGATGTTATCACACCTTATCATCCGCATGCACACTTAGACAACACAGCATCATCTGCGGTGGCACTCCTTACTAAATATAGAGTTAGTTTCATGTGAACTTGAACTCTCCGCGTGCGTTCAAAAAAACGGTAGCATTATTTGCGTTTGCAGCTAAAACGAACATTCCTGGCACCACTCCAACCAAAATGGGGCAAAAGCACCCCGTGTGGCAAATACTTGATCCAGTTGCAGCAACACTCGAAAGAAGCCCTTCAAAGAAAGTTGGAAAGGAGTCGTAAGTGTTCGAAAATCTTTGATCAAACAACCCATCTCAAATCAATTACTTGGCCCTGCCTGCTGTTGGACTGCCTCTCGATGGCCTGAGCAGAGACCAATGACTAGATCGAACATTCATGCAGCAAAATCCATCAAAATCGACTATTTTCCTCCTTCAATTTACCCCGTAAGGTTTAACCCCGCCAAATTGTAGAGGGGCACAATGTTTTCTCATTCTCTACAAAATGGACGGAAGCCTGGCAACTGGTATCTCTGTCCATTTTGTACGATTTTTGCTTATTGTACCGCTAGTTGGCTCATCAAATTTGGTGTTTTTGCTTATTGTACCGCTAGTTGGCTCATCAAATTTGGTGTTTTTGCTTATTGTACCGCTAGTTGCCTCATCAAATTTGGTGTGTTTGCTTATTGTACTGCTAGTTGCCTCATCAAATTTGGTGTTTTTGCTTATTGTACCGCTAGTTGCCTCATCAAATCTGGTGTGTTTGCTTATTGTACCGCTAGTTGCCTCATGAGATTTGGCGTTTTTGCTTATTGTACCGCTAGTTGCCTCATCAAATTTGGTGTTTTTGCTTATTCTGCCGCAAGTTCGAGCAAGAATCTCTACAAAATGACTCTATGGAAAAATATATATTCATTTAGCCGCTTCACTATACAAGAATGGTCTCTACAAAATGATTGAACCCAAGGCCATATTTTGGGCACAAACCTGCCCGTTACGGAATGATGGTTTATGCCGGGCATATGCCCTTCCATTCTGTGTCGGAAATTTCAATGGGGATCGATTATTCAATTCGTAGGTGTCCATGTTCAGACCAAGCCTTTCACTTATGTTGCACAAAGCGATCGAGCAAAACCACCGGGCCCAGCCTGGATCTGCCGATGCATTGCCTACACCAACATCACATTCCTGCAAACAAAACGGACCAGCTTACATGGGCACAAACTCCACTCTTTCCTATCATACCTCTTGGAAGTCACAAAACGGATCAAAATAGAAACGACTGATAAAAACATATCAATATATAGAGAAAACAGGTCATGGCGTATCAACACAATTTTGTTCCTAATACCCGCGAGACGGTTCAAGAATGTTTGATGAAATTGCTTTTTGCAAAAGCAGGGCCCTCACAAAGGCTGGTGTGGCACTTGAACAATCGTCTGGACAAATGGTCCTGCGCAGCTGTAGGCGAATCAGCTGTATGGCGCTCCGAGGCCTCCAAAGATATTTCCAAAGAATCTATGAGTAGGACATGTCTGCTATGTAATCCAATCTGAGGAAAAAAGAAACGATCAACTGGACTGACAGGTCTTCCTTAGTCCTATTCTTACCTTCCAAAATCTGCAGCCCAAAAAAAAACACCAACGACGTCGATTTTTTTGTCCTGGTCATTTGTTGACGTGAAAAAGCGGGACTGAAGATTTGATCTGTGTGGTCTGTTTGGATCCCGGAGGTTTGGAACAACACCAGATTTGACAGGAGGTGTCTCCATACATTGAAGGTGCACCTATCCAAATGCCAGTAGTTGATGCTGTAGGTGCATGGTGCTCTTTGGTGTTGCGATCCATGGGACTAAATGATTAAAGTTTCCAAGCCCGGATAGCTTTCACGAAGCACCCATATTTATCCACATAATGTGGAACTAATTCGTACTCTCCCTTGACCAGTTGAGGGATCGCCAAAACGCTAGTGAGAAGGCAGAAACTGCACGTCATTGATAAGGACCCTTTTTTTCGAATCAAATTTCAAAGCTCCAACCAACACAGATCAAAACGGCTATCATGCTTTCTGCGCAAAGGTGAAAACAACCTGCTGGAAATGGCACTTCTTTTGGCAACTTTTGCCAGGACTGCCATCTGCAGCATCCACTGTGCTGTGGGCTGACATTCTGAGAAGCTGGCAGTGCATCCTCTGATATGCTATGGATTCATGTAAGTTCGGATGTTGGTAATGTTGGTCCATCAGCATGGACAATTCGACAAATGGAGGTTTTGCAGTGAACGCAAGGTATAACGCACTATTCATTCATTATGTTGTGTCATATCTAGCTGGGGCACGAACGGAAACCAGAAGTTGTTGTTTCAAGGATGCAAGTCTTCACAATCAACGCACGTTGTTTTTGAAGCGCTGCGGTTCACAAAAATGCCACGCACATGGAAGTTGCAATGCATCGAGTCCGAAGCACCCAGAGACACGAAAGGCATCGAACTCACATCAGCTTCGCTGGCATGTGTCAACGCCAAGGCAGGGCCAAGGCACTTTCTGCTTTCGGTGTCCAGCCTCTACAATGCACCTTTGGAAAATCTTAAATAATTGACTGGCAACTGGGATCTGTCAAACCAACGAAACATGTAAATGATCAATGCTTCAAACATTGCCGTTGAATAGAGGGCACAGCGCAAACACAGTACCGAGCATCATTTGTCCCCTGTGCCAGAAACAAATCCTAAACAATTTTAACTTCTAACCGCACTTGGACCGCCCACCTGGCTATCCATCAGGAAGGCTCATCTTTGACCTCTGCACGTGAGCGGATGGCAGCCCCAGTCTACACTTCAATCCAAAGGTTTGGGCAACATCGAACAACTCAGAAAACCACACTGCATCAACATGCGGCACGCGAATAAAGTTTGCGCCGCAAGGCAAAGAATCAACGAAAAATCAACAAACTGTAACCGTAGTTCAACTCAAATGTTCGAAAAAGATTGCGGTTGCCGTGCGACCAAGCAACCACCGGGCCGCACATCCGCCGCAATTTCACCAACCCAGCCTCAAGCGCAGTCGAACGAAATAAGCATTTGCACCGGAAAAAAAATGCAATAACCTCTAACAACTTCAGTACCCACATGTTTGCATCCAAAACGACATGCCAAAACTACAACCCCCGCATGGAAACCCAAAAAACATGCTCGCCGAATGGCATCTGTGGGAAAAGGGTACCCCATTTGCTTCAGCTTCTCCACCTCCTGCGACGTTGCGGCCTCGTACCCTTTCAAGCAAAACGCCATCACAGTAAAGCGTTCTCCCTCAAACGGCAGGACCTCATGTGCACAGTTTCCATCGAACAGGTAGGGCACACATTTTTGATGCTCCAGCTCCACGACCTTCGCATCAGCCACCTTCAGCTTGTCCACGTCTGTTGCACCAGAATCTCCCAGCCAAACTCGCAAAGCCCCACCTGTGAAAGATCCTAAAGCCAAGCCCAAAACAGCACAGTTGGCCCCAAGTTCTTCCCATCACGGTGTCGCTGGCATTCGAAATTGGAATTCACAACAATAGTGGTGAAAACGGCCTCGGGAAGTTTCCAGCGGATCCACATGGCAAGGAACTTGTGCATTGCGGTGAAGCGCTCAGTGCACAGGACAATGTGCACACCCTGCATTTTGCTCAATCCAAAGGTGTCGGACTTGCACCATCCCTGGCCATCCTTGCAAAGCTTCGGTCGCAGCATGTTCTTTGCAAAGCCCCAACCTTGCAAGACTGCCAGGACGTCGCTGTCGGCAGGCATGGACCCCATCCTGCAAATGTGGTCACAAACGCCATCTGTGCGGACCCTGCGCTCTTCGATCGAGTAGGTTGCTGGTTGTGGCACTGCAGGTAAGGGCATAGCCTTCGCCGTTCTCATCTGAGCCGGACCAATCAAACCTGTCCGCACAAGCCACAACTCGTCGAATCGTACTTGGATACTTACAAGTTGCTTCAATGTTGTCAGTTTCCTTGGTAAATATAATGATTTTGACAAATTGTAAGCCAGTCAATTGCACACCAAATTTTGAAGAATACACATTTCCAACAAAATCCTGACTTTGGCCCTTTTCTATTTTGACCTGCCAGTTGCCAGAACTACTTGGTACCATAGATTGAAAAATTAACAACCAAAATCTCTAATCATATTTTTGTTGGTTGTCAGCTGCCACGGCTTCTTGAAGGTTCTGGCTTCAGAATGGCCTTGCGATATAGATTTAAGGTCCAAACGTGAATATCCAGAAGCACTTCCTGGAAATGATGGCTTTCGCAGGTCCCACAATAGACATGTAAGATCCACATGTTTATCGTGGGACCGTTCTGAAGCCAGAACCTTCAGAATTTTCATAGCGGAATCTTTCATGTCTTTAGCCAGACATTCATGTTAGCACCTTAGTTGTGTATCCTGAGACCATTCGGAAGCCAGAACCTTCAAGAAGCAGCCCCTCTGAAACGACCTCCAGATTTTCATGTTAGGACCTTGCATGTATATCGCGGTGTCTATCGCAGGACCATTCTCAAGCCAAAACCTTCAGGAAGCCGTCTCCCAGTTTCAATGGACGCCTCTTTGAAACAATTGTCAAAAATGCAAAACCCAAAATACAGAATGAAACATCCAACGCTGCAATGTATCCACCCTGAACCCTCTGTCAGCTTACCTCTGCAATCTGGCATCCAAACATGAGCAAAAACATGGATTCAAGGTGTAGTTTTACAGGTTTGAATTGAATGACAACTTCCAACTGGCAAGTGGCGTGGCTGGCATTTTCTGCAATCAATCGCGACTTTTTGTAGCGATAAAGAAGAAGTTATTCACAGACAGGCCAAAATCATGATTTGAAAATACGTAAAAATCGGGGCACCTAACAACCAGCCAAAGCACGATTGAAGACTTTGGTCCCTAATCTTTTTAACCTATGATATCCAACAGCTCTGGCAACTGGCAGGTCAAAATAGACCAAGGGCCAGAATCAGGATTTCCTTGGAAATTACATTGTTCAAAATTTGCTGCACAATTAACTGGCTTACAATTTTCCATATATTTTCCATGATGGTATCTGCCAAGTCTGCGAAGAAAAGTGATAACATTGAAGCTATTGGCAACATTAATCATCATGGTCACTGGGAAAACCGGACCTAGAAATTCAAATTTACATAGATAGAAACAATAACCAAAAGTGCCCAAATACAAATGACTTGCCCAAAAACCTCGGCATTGGTTTCCACTCGTACCAGCGAATATCAAAACACCAGCCTCGTGAGCAGAGCTCTTCTTCGGTCAGCCGCTTCATTCTTGAGTGTAGGACTTTGTGTCCATGCTTCTCCTCTTCCAGCTTCTTCTTCGTCTCCTTTCCTAAGCCGAAGAGTCCAGGAAACAGAACGGAAAAGGGAGGGCACCAAAAGCTCCCAACTCTTGGTTTTGGCCTACATTCATCACACAGAAGAAACGATTCAGATATGCAACAAACAGACAAGATGCGTGTGGAGTCCAATTTCTTTGTGTCCGTTGCCACCTTGTCCATCTTCTTGCGGCACCTTGCAAACCGGACAAAAAGATCGACTGCCGCGGTTCCAAGCGATGTGTCCCAACAAGGAAGTCACCACACCCATGGCAGGAAACAACCTCTAGCTCCAAAAGCCTGACTTTTGCTAAGAACGGTGAACAACACAAGAAGCTCACATTATTGTAACACACAAAGGCATTTTCTCACGCATGGCTGGAAGAGGCGTTGTCAGTTTGGTCTGCTTGCTGGCCAAGAAACTTGCGCACCGACTTGGCACTAAAAGACCGCAAGGTCCAGCAGCGATTTTGGCTTTTACCCTGCCAAACAAATTACAAACAAGTCTGATAGCCAAGTTTGCACGGCCATCCAACACAACTGACGTAAGGCAACCAACAAGCTGACCAGACAGTGGTGCCCAAGCCTTGTCCGAGTAGAACTGGAACATGACAGGGGGAAGCTTGCGGGCGCCCACAACCTCCCATAAATCTTGAGCCTGCACATGGTCAGATGCATTAGAACAATAAACTGAAAAGCCCTTAGGCTCTACATGAAGACCTGGCTCACAAGAGAGTCTTCATCTGTTAGGGGTTCCCAGCAGAGCCTAGCAAAAATGACTGCCGCACCTCCATTGGCATAGCTCTGCCCTGTGCTTCGCTTCTTCGGCTGGCAAGGGATCGCAAGGTGACTAGGCATTCGTGGACATCCAACGCTTCCTCCAGGGAAGAGACGACCTCGGAAGCAAGATTGTGATGCACCAATGAGTTCAAGTCATGGATTCTTATCACCACTCAAGTGCCCAGCTCTTGCTGCCATCCTGCTTGCCACATTCTTCTCACACAATTTGGCCCCCAGGCTGTGCTCAGGACAAACCATCCTGACCATCCGACCTGCTCAGCTGGCAGGTACACTGTTCAACTAAGCACATTTCACAAGACATTCCTTGCCGCAACTGCTGTGCCTTCACGCTGTAGCCCCTGCTGGCGCTCATAATGCCCGTAGTTCCAGCCATCTTGCTTGGAGCACGTGCAGCACAGGGCTCCTTGCAGCAACCAGTACCCCCAAAGGCGCTCCCACGGCCAAGAAATTCAGTCCACAATGTTCCAACTAAACTTTGCCAAGCTTCGTAAGTGAGGATGGCATGCAAGTATTGAAGCACTGCATCGGATAATCCGGGAAGGAGGTCTGGCCATGATGTCAAACCTGGCGCAATGCGAACGCGCACGATTTTGGTGGTTTCACATGGCAGCTTCAGAATCGAGACCGCAATGCCTTCCATCACTTCGTGTAGAAATACCCTCGCAGCAAGCTGCGCACGGATGTCCACATCCGTGTTGCGCTCTTCCTGCGCCTTGGCTAGCCAAAACATGGACTCATAACTATCACCAAGCATAGATACAGATTCCTGAAGCTGAGCACAGAGTTTGAAGCACATATCAGCTCAAAGCACCAGGCCTGAGAGACTCCAATCATGTTGATGAGGCCATGATAGGCTTCTTGAATCTGCAGGTACATATCCGCACTGCCACCCTTGTCAGGGTGATGCTTCAAGGCGCCACGTCCTTAGAAGTGGCACCAGAAATCCCTGTGTGCTTAAAAGGCCAATCTGTTGTGACAAAGGTCGTTAGGTGACATTGCAGGCAAAGAAAGATTTGAGCAGTACAAGGATCAGACTATGTGACCATTCTTTCCCCATTCAAATCATTCAATGATCGGACCATCTAGTGGCACAGGAGGGAAAAAAACACCTACGGGCACAGCATGATACAGCAGTGCACCCAGTCCATTGTTGCAGCTATGCTTCTCCACGCTGCCTTGATTTCCACTTCCCCATCCGCTGGCTTGACTCCCAGCAGCTTCCGCCATTGTATGACATGCTGTGCCTCATCCGTCATAAAGGATCATGGAGATGCACTTCATTGCAGTTCCCTTTCATCTCTTTTCCGAGCACTCCTTTGCATGGACATTCCATTCCCTATCAACCACTGAACATGAACTCCTCTAGGATTCATGCTTCCAAGTGCTTCCAATCCAAAGCAGACTGTTTTGTTAGCAGTTCTGTGTCTCCCAACCTGCTTCTTCATCTCCACCTTCACCAAAACTCCAGTTCCAGCAGGCTGCGACTTCACCCGCTGCTTCTTGGCCGGATCAACCGCAGCAGGTGACCTAGACTGGCTGAAAAGGCAAGAGGCAGGGCGGCAAATCGCCATTTTTGTTTTATCATAGCTCCCTCATCGCCTCATCTGTTCCATGCAAGATCTTTTATTTCAAATTGGCACCTCACACACGGAATCCGATGTTAGTAAAAGTGGATGATCGATGATCCCAGATATCTCATGCGGAAGCAAACTAGAAATGTAACGCTAGCAGAATTTGACCACCTAAACTTACCCATGCATTCATTAAGCACTTGGAATCTGCTTAAACAATTGGCACGGGCCCCTCCTGCTTCTCTTCTTCGTTGTCTCCGGGACGGGCAGCGCTGCCAATGCTGGTGCTGCCTGTGACGTCTTCGAAGCAACTCGCAGCTTCGAAGTCTTTTGGGCCGCTTTGGCTGACAGCAGCCGCTCTGTCATTTCTGCCTGACAAAGCCAATGGTAAGACGATGCACAACAAGAATGTCTAGCAGTTACATGTAGTTGCCAAATAGATGACCCAGGTTGGTTGACCTTGATGAATCTGGCAAATGGCGGTCTATGTGTGAAGCTGAGAGGAGTCAGATGCCTGAGTTGGATGCACCCAAACATGGGCCATCCAAAGACATAGCATTCGCAGATGCTGTGTGCGTTTGGCCATCTATTTTTGGCAGTCCTTAAACCAAAAACATATGGAACCCGGCTCTGATGACATTTGTGTTTGCTGCTTGTCAAGGGAAAATCCGAGCAAGAAACACAAAATAAACCCCCGAAGATTAACATAGAACCTGAAAATGATGATTTTCCTCTTCCAGGGGTGTATTCTCAGGTTCCATGTTAATCTTCCGGGGTGTATCCATGAAACACTCGTCAGTTTGCCAAAGTCCCATGACATCTGTCTTAAGTTTGGGATTTTGCTCGCACGCCTTCGTCCCGGACTGCTTGAGGCCTTGCTCTTTACAGCGCTGTCGCAAATCCACCGCCTTCATGACGTCAAGCTCCTTCGCTGATGCTGGAATATACACAACCCGGAAGTATGCAGTACCAACCTCAATGCCAACATTTATGCAGAAGGGTGGCCATTGCGCCTTTGCGACTGAGATTGCCAGTACTTTCTCAAAACACATAACAGATCATCATTCAGCATGCTACATTCACCACCTCTCGATATGCAGCATCTTCTGGGGGCTTTCCGTGACCTCGGTGACAAGTTTTCGAGTGAAAGACTCCTTCAAGTGTGTCTCAGTCTGTCCCAACACAATTTCAAACAAGACTGCTGGATCCTTCAAGAAAGGATTGATAAATACACAGCAACATCATCATCCCGAATCTTATGTACCACACTTCATGTGATCTGTATATGGTCCAACCGAATCCATCATAGGCTTAGCACCTATATCATGGCATTGTCCTCATACCCTTAGGTGGTACCTTAGCCATTTTACCCAAGATATTCCCGACAAATAGCCATAGATCATTGTAAGATTGTTATGTAGCCAGGGTACGGCCCCAGGGATCAAAAGAATCAACTTTTTGAATCCAACCTATCTTGAAACACTTCATTGACTCATACTGTAGCTTCAAACAGTGTCACTGGACACCATACTTCCCACAGTCAGGATGGAATCCCTTGCAAACAGCAGCTATCAGGCTGGATCATGTCAAACATAACGCTGTTCTGTACAAAATCCATGAACTTCAAGGGAAGTTGATGGTTCGACTGAGGCCTATGCTTGCTGGAACTATGGACACCTACCATTCGCACTTGGGTTACAAGGATCAACAGCATCATCTGGGTCTGTGTTCGCGTGGCCTGGTATAACCCCGTTGTTTGCTTATCAATATGCTTTTTAGCTAGTGGGTCCTAAGGTTATAGTACATTTTAGTTAAGTTATTGGCATGTTCTTTCAACATACCATCGCCCCACTCCACTTCTAAGCTTGTGGACCCTGGTTTCACTAGCCACCGGAACTAGGACATGTCCAAAGCAAAAAAACACTTTAGCATATGGATCCGAAGCACCTTTTGCCAACGGGCAGGAATCTAGATCATATGTATAACCAAGCCTTATAAGAATCTGCGGTGGCCACAGAATGGAAATAATCATTTATCCATTTTTGCATTCTATGTACATTTGATTTCACAGGATATGGTGTTACATCAGTTTTTACATACTCCTTTGGATTTACATTTCAGTTTCATTCACCAACCAATTGCATTTGGGTTTACATTACATTTGGGTTTGGATCTATCATCTGCTCCTACTAATATAACAGCCTAAAGCCTAGGAACACATGAGTTGTCGGCCATATTCTCAAGACTCTTGATGATTGGGTTTGATGCAAAAAATCTTGCACCATTGTGATGCAGCGGGAATCCTATCAAAAAAGTGAGATGATCCACTTTACTCCGTAGATCAAGACTCCTACATGTCACATCTGGGGTAATTGTCAAGGGACCAACAATGAAAGCAAAAATTGAGCAAACCTGTATCACCCCAAAGTCTGTACAATGATAAAATGCATGCAAATCTGAATGCAAATATAATGTGAAAATAATTACTTTTGCTTCTCTCAGTCTGTGGCTGAAAGCGTCTTATAATTGATAACCAAACCAAATTCCAAGGCAACCGGTAAAAGGAACATCGACCACGAAATTGACAATCATTCGTTCAGAACAAGCATTTGGAGGAAAATGATATGGACTCCTGCCGTATTTATGGACCATTAGAAGCATGACCAAAGAAAACCTGTCATGAAACACGACATTCAGTTTCGGCGAGGTGCAGCTGTCTGCTATGACTTCTTTGCCATCATCTGCTGATGACCAATTGTAGTCATTCCATCTGTCCCATTCACCTGCAATAGCATGGGAGCAGCACAACATCTGAACTGGCATGAATATTTTTGAATGACTGTGAAATGGTGGAGATGGGAACAATCGAACTCATTTCTGACATCTTCCAATGTATCTTTAGATAATCTTGATATTTCTTGATGAATTCCGCAAATTCCACCCTGGCACTTCTGCACCCAACATGTCTGCTGGCCTGCGCCCCACCTGCCATAAGGAGGCCTCCAATCATTCTCCCCATACGAGGAGGTTTGCCAGTCGGACCACTGCCAGTCCGACCATTGCTGCCTCGGAGGAAAAAAAACTCCATACCGAAAGAATCTTGCAGTGGAACAAATTCTGGTCCTCAACGCACGAAATGGCAAACCTGCAAATACCATGCAAACAGCACAAGGAAACAGTAGATCTAGAGAAAATAGTCTTGCGGGACTGTGAATTCCGTGGAAATTCCATTGCGGCACATAGCACCTTGAAAAGTCAACCAGTAGGGAACAACCATAATCATCCATTTTCAACTATTCACAATCACTACCCAACACCCAGGAACACCCCACCGGGCTACCAGGCCATGCCATGCCAGCGTTGAGAAGTCAATCACCAGCTGTGGCAATGCATTTATGCGCTGCAGGAGTTAAATTTTTTGGCGGCTGCTGAAGAGATGAGTCACCGATTCTATTTTGAAGAAACGGTTGTATGTATATATATATATATATGTGTGTGTGTGTGTGCATATGCAAACATGGTTATAGATTTCTGTTCGTTTTTTTCTCTCCGACGTTCAGCAACTGACGCCTCTAGAGTTCTAGTGGCATTTTTGGCATTTGAGGTGCCATCACTAGCAGAAACGCTCAATTCAACTCCCGCTGCAAGGCAAAAATTGAGGGTTTCGATGCATTGACCTTGAGCCAATCACAACAGCCATACGTTTCTTTGAACAAAAACCATCTGCCGGAGAAGGAACGCATGTTTTTTGGTCCATTGTTTGAGCACTTGCTTTTGAAGCCTGAAAAGGAAGGTGAAAACATACCACAACCACGTATGTTTCTAGGTTGGAATGAAAGATCTCACGACCTGCTTCAACTTTCAAAAACCGGACCACCAGGATAGAGGGACAGAGTCACAGAAACCACCGGGATTTTCCACAGATCTTCACCTCAAATCTCAGACATCCTACATCTCAGAGCCTCGGCATGGACAGTGCAGGAGTTGCAGGTCCATGCAGCACAGAAGCGCTGCAGCAGAACCTTCGTCATCACCATAGAGTGCAAGCAGGCTGCTGATATGTTGATTCAGCTTTGATAATAACAGTTTCATTGTGTCTGGCATGGCTTCTGATGAGCGATGGCTTACAAGCAGCATCCAAGCAGCTGGGATGCCAAACATCATCCATTAGGCAATGCTATCCAATGCGTGCGGAATATGATGGTCTGTTAGCAACGTTTCAGATGCCTCTACAACGGAATAGATATCTATATATATATGTACTATACAAACACCTTGGAATCAACAATTCTAATGTATCTTATTCCAACATTCCAAGCTCAGTGTTCTCCAACCATGAATATTCTCAAAGCCTCAGCGGAGCAGCCAGATGAAGAGCCAAATCGCAACGACTCGGCACAACAAAGGGTGCCTGGCCACTCAGTGGAAGATTGACATGGCGGAGGAACTTCTACGTCCCTGGGATGGTATCATGGAGAATGGGCATGATGTGTACTCTTGGACAATAACGGTACGAATTGGTAAGCATGATGTATGATGGTCGGGTAATTGCTGCTTCGCACTTCTTCCAAGTTGCCAAACTTTCCAAGAAATGGCATGATGCTGACGCTCGGGAAGAAGAGGCCCCATGTAAATATGTAAACAAACATAGATGTATACTGAGTGTACTGTGACATAATGCGCAGGTATTGCTTCACTGATTATTGCCACTTGTAATCACCTACCCTGACTCTCCCAAATCAGGCACCTCCAAGGAAAAATCTTCACAGCACGGCGGCGCAATGCTGAACCAAGAAATCGCAGGTTTTCCAGGGTCGACCATGATCAACCTACCCCCCGCAACCCAAAAAAACAGCAGCCTATTGCAGGCTGAAAGGCTGAAAGCCTTCAGATCTGTGTTTCATCGCCAGGGTGAAGCATCAACTGTGACTTTCTGACTTTACAAATGCTGCAGCTTCGAAATGTGTAGCTTTGATTCACAGAAACGGAATCAAAGAAAGCTCAAAGCCCGCCTTTTTTTTAATGGGCAATGTTCTGCTCTAAGAAAGCAAGGAAGGTGCACTGGTGATTTTTTGTCTGCTTAGCAGCAACACAACCAGTGCCAGAGTTGGCGACACTCCTCCCATAGTGACTGCAGGAAATCCTGGAGTTCCTGAAGAAGATTGCCCCCAAAGCGTTGTTCGTACTCTGCGTTGGGAAGTCGAACTGGCAAATAGCGGCGGCTTTGCGCGCTGGGGGGCCCTTTCCAGTTGCTGGGAAGTTTGGTATTAAACCAATTTGGATAAGCTGCTTCATCTGGATGTTTGAAAAAAACCATGCTTCCAGGTTTGGTGGAAGCAGGAATCTCCAACATTAATGATGAAGGCACCAGGAGCCGACGTGTGTGCCTTGCTGGCACTTTTATGTGCCAAGGCAACCCTGTTTTTTCAGAGGTAAAAATATAATCCTTATCCATGGGAACCCATGGTGCTTGAAGCATATAGTCTGGCTCCGGTGCAAAGTCGAAATGGTACATTTCTCCCACCTTTTTACCTTTTGGAATCTCAATGCTGATGCCATCCTTCACTTCCACTGTGCTCTTGGTGGACTTGATGGGTACCGAAATCTGACGTGGCTTGAAAGCCTTCGCCACGACCTCTCCACGACGTGGCTTGAAGCTTGAATCTAACATTGTGGAATCTCGAGTCTCTCTGCGTCCTTTCATCTCCTGGACCAAGAATCCAAGAATGCTGGACATGTTTGAAGCTGATTTGGGAAAAATCCCGTTAATAACAGCAGGGGAGCACTACTACTCCATAAAGATAGATTGGTCACATGCCTTCCTACGAAGGCATCACAGGTGGCAATTCACCTGCACCTTTCAAACTTTCTGTCCGATCGTTCCTACGATGAGTTCTGATCAATTCAGACAGATGCCATTTTTCCAAACAAAAAAACATGTCCATCTTGAACCAACCGTTTTTTGTTCCATCCACAGCAATACATCCAAGAGACCAACAAGCGAGGTTGGTAGGTTTCAAAGCCATGCACTGTGCCCAGGCTCATCATGGCGTCACCACGCTGCATTTTGGAGGTCTCCTCAAAAAGGTGTGAGAAACTGATACGGAGAGTATCCAAAGTATCCTTGATAGGGTCCTTATCGTGAACTTCAGCGTTTGTTACTAGTAGCTATCCGATTCCTCCCTGAGAAACATGAAATGCAACGAATCTACCATCTTTTTCCAGATCACTGTCAATTTCAGAATGCCAGCATCATTGTCGCTATTGTTCTTGGAACAATGGGTCATCATCAGTACGCTTGGTGCCACCCTAAACTCATTCTCGTGTTGTCTTCGCGCGAAGTGGCAGTCAACCAATGCCAAGCCTAACTGGTGATCGCGGCGGAATTGAGCCACTTGAGGGCCCCACTGCATACTACAACGTACTACACACAATACTAATCTGCAATAATCTGAACTACACAAGTTCTTCTCTGTGCTACAAAGCACTACTCCGTATACTGAAAAAGTACCTGACCTCTCCGTACTACAAAGTACCTCTCCGTACTACAAAGTACCCCTCGGTATTACAAAGTACTACTCGGTACTATAAAATACTACTCCGTAGATACTACAAAGTACTACTGGGTACTATAAGATACTACTCCGTACTCAGTTTCTACGGCCTTTCCTGCCCCCTCTGGTTTATGCATTTCTTTATTTATTCAATCATTTATTTACTTTTTATCTAATATGTATATATATATATATTAATATAGAAATATATATACATATATCTATTTATTCATCAATTTATTTACATACTTATCTAATATTCATTTATCTACTATTTATTCCTTTATGTGTGCGTATTTGAATTAAAGTCTATCGACATACACATATACACATATGCTGCTGCATATGTAATGTGTAGAAAAAGTAGAGAGAAAGAAGAGGGAGAGAGAGAGAGTACGATTTTGTCCTGCTTTGTCCTGCAGAGCCAAGTGTGCACCCGTTAGTCAGAAATACCATAGGAGCATTGACCGCTGCACAGATTGGTTTAGAGAGGGAGAGATGGCTTGTTTCAATTCCACAATTCTCACTTCGTTCGCAAGCTGGAACTTTGCCTGGCCTGCCAGCTGGCTTTCGTAATATATCAGCAATTCACTATGGTAGTTACAAACACACATGCAAAGTGCATATTTTGGTGCTTTTTGTGCAAACTCCGAGTGATGGGCAGTTTGCAGCCATCCAAACCTTTTCTCAGGCACCTGATGGAGATGCCAGCTGCCAAGGTTGGTAGGGATGAAAATATAGAAACATGGCACCCGATCCTTTCCCTTCCTTCCCAACGGAGAAAAAAAATAAAAAAACATGCCAACTTCCCGGGAAGCCTGTGAGCTAGCCATGCTAGCACGATCAGATGTAGCTTGCTTCAGGAGACCCGTCTCAACCTCTTCAGTCCCAGCGAGCTGCTGGCTCCGTTGAGTTGGCTGTTGATCTTGTGACCAAAGTAGCAGCTTGGGCCCAAGGGTGTGCAGCAAAATCATGCCAGTGACAGAGTAACAAAGGATATACAGCTGAGCTGCAGTGAAAATGAAGCTGCAAATTGCTGAGGCTCCAAAGAAGTGAAGTTTATTGGGCTTGGGACCTAGTGCACCTTGAATCGTGGCCCTTGGAAGGGTGCAAAGAAAACAGAAGAGAGTGTCTGGAAGGACACTTTGAGTTCGTTCCCTGCTGCTGCAAGTAAGCAAGATACCCAGCAGCACGCCCATCAAACGGCAAAGTAAGCCACAAAGCATCAAAGGAAATAGCTGACCCAATTGTGGTAGCAGATCTGGGGTGATCTTGCTCCCAAGCATACCTCATGGGCAAGTTCGATGATTTGGTGTTTGAACCACCCTGAAAAAATGCTGGTCAAAGTGGAAATCCTCCCCATGTTCAATGTTGCAAATCCAAGATGCTGAATAGAAAGATCTGCCCAAAAGTCCACACTTCTCGAAGCGAAGCCTCTAGTCCGTGCAAGATATCCGGCTCCGACATCTTGGCGAAGGAAGCTCCTTTTTGCTTTGCCATGGCTTTTGCCAGATGTGCCCGGTGGCACATTCAAAACAATCAACTGGTTCAGTAGTTCTTAGCAAAAAGAAACAAAAACACACACGCACCACAACCATCCAACATCTCACCCCCCGAAATCCCCGGTAAAATTCAACCGTGTCTTCTCTCCTGTCACAATCACCAAAAGCTCAGGTTGAAAGGTGGATCCCGGTGCAAATCCCATAGGTACTAATTCATGTCCTTCCTCCCCATGTCCCAAAGCGAAGGCTGCCAAGGTCGTGGCTAACAACATGAGAAGTCGTTCTGAGGAGGAGCCGCTGAAGAGCCCAATGACTCGATCACTTTTGATCCAGTTCATGACCCCAGCACAGATGGCACCAAGCACCACTCCACAGAACAAAGTGGCCACTAAACGCCAAGTATTGGCCAAAACAATCCTTCAGGTGTTTATTTTTAACTCGATGCATATGGCAAAAATTTGAAAAGTTTAACTAAGAATAACTAAGACATCAACAGGCCTTTGATGAATTCTTTCCATGATACTCTTGCATACTCTTGCAAGTTGGTCACTGTCACTAAGATTGAACTGATACTACCAAATCTAACCCCACTCTCCAAATTGCCAAAGCCATCAGCAATTTTTTGTATAACAATGAACCCTCACAGTTGATTTTTCCAAAACCTCAACCCATCTCAAGGCTCCCTTGGAGGGAGCTTGTACCACTCTCAGGTGAGGCTAAGCCAGCAAGCACCCCAAAGGTTGTCAAGACGAAGGAGGCTTCCACTGGAGCCCAACTGGAGACCAAGCGCGGCAGCTCATGTTTGGGGAAAGACTGTGCAAACTCCTTCGGCAGCGAGTTGGTGCCAACGAAACCACAAAACCAACCACAGGTATCTGGTGACATTTGAATACACCCTTTCCTTTTCCAAAATGTGGCATTTTTTTACAATCGCCACCATTTGTGTTTTATTGGAGGGGATGGTACTTTTTTTTTTGGTGTGCAAAATTGGAAATCCAATTTGGATTCCCATGGGTTGAGTCCTGCATCTTGGGGATGACAAGTCCATCGCCCAAGGCGGCCAGCACACTGCCTAGCATCAGACCCTCCACTCGGCTGTGTTGCATCACCTGGTTTCCCAGGTGGGTTGACTTAGGATGTCTACAATGAGACACCTGGTTCCAACCATCAATATCTCAACAAGTCACAGGAAATCTCGGAAAAAATGGATGCGACTCCACTTGTTTTTTGTGAAAGTATGGTGCCCACATGCTGTGTATCAAGATATGTTCACAACTTCACCTGGGCCAAGGGACACAATAGGCATAAAGAGCGATCCCAAAAATTTCAAAGGCTACCGGGAGGATGGCCATCCTCAAGTCAGAATTGAAGTGCCCTTTGTCAAGAACACCCTGACAGGAAACAAAAAACACATGAATGCTTTTTCAGTGAATTTTTTAACGCATACTTACGAATCTCGGGCAACATCCAGAATCGCAAAATCGCGAAGAAATCTAAAATTAAAAAAAAACGTAGTCGTGGCCAAGTGGCACAAAGACATGCCACTTCAACTGTTCCACTCGGATCTCCAATCCAGCAATCAGAAGCACCAAGAAAAAAGCCAACCTTAAGAAACCATGACAAATGGAGAAACCTCGAAAATGAGCCCAACAACCACATGTATAACTGTAGAACATTGTACATATGCTATGTGTGATTATATGATATGTATTGGTGTGCATGCACACACTATCTTACAAATCTACTCCAAGGCTCTATGCTCACAATAGATACATATCGACGATACCGTAGAGACACACCAAATTCTGAAGCTCCCTGACAGGGTCTCACAAATCCAACCCAAGCCACTCTTGAATCTCATCCCTGGCAAACAACAAATCGTTTTGAAAGATGTGGAAGTGCTGAAAAAAGAAGCCACTCAGCATCACTCCTGGTGGGTGTTGGGTGTGCGCGTGTGTGAGTAGATATTGTTTTCTTAAGCGTAAACAGCGTAGCCCTTTTCACTCCTAACTACAACCCAACAAAAAATTGAGGAGGCACCGTTATTCAGAAAGAGTTGTTGAAATTTCCGATCCCAATTCGATTCCATTGGGATTGTGCAGCTACCCACGATTTAGCATACACGTCGGCCGTAAATGAGCCCGCTTGAGGCTTAGGATCCGAGAACGCAACATGCGCATTAAGTGAATCATGTGCACAATAGGTGCTTAGTAAGAACTGTAAACTGAAGAACGACCCTCTCCGGAATCTGGTCGGTTTTTCAATGTTCACTTAGTGGAAACTGCATGCATCCAAACCATCTCGCCTCAAGCCTTTTTCCAACTTTTGAGCACTGGACTCTTGGCCCCATGTTATGGAAAACATGCACAATTTGATGAAAGTTCCCCTACATGCAAAGCCTAGAAGCAGGTGTATACATAAACATGAAACTGTAGCCATATATGATATGTGTATATCTTCAATTGTGATATTCTAAAACTGAAATTTTACATAAGTGCATACAGTACCATCTACATTTTTATATAAAATGTAACTATTCAGGTGAATTGTGCACTTTGTCCAAATGTGACTCAAGGTGTTTGGCACATTCATGTCGCATCTGTCCTACGGACGCAGGCAGCTGGACATATACAAAAACGGATCGCCAAATGCACCTCAGATTACAAATGGAGCCCATCGCACCAGGGTCATCCACGAAAAATCAAATCCTTTGCACAACCCGAACCTTGTTCAACCTTGCGTACTCTTGTCCCATAGAATGCCTCCAAGCCACCCAAATAGCAAGAGGTAAGCAATGCCCAGAGGCACCGGGTAGCTAAGACCATGAAATGCAGCCATTTCAAGCCTCAGTTTTCACAGCGGTTCAGTTAGTTGGAGCTTCTGAGAAGTAGAGCCCAGTCAAGTCCCCAAGTCCCAAGTCCCAAGTCCCAAGACACCACTCGAATGCAGCAGAATCTTTAAGCACAAATGATTGCTGCATCCCCCATTTTCCAAGGGTCCGAACGCACAATCACTCGGTTCAGAGCCGTGAGGGGGGGGTTCTCACGCCACCATGGCAGGCCGGTTGATGATCCAGTCGCAATACTAGATTTGAACTGAAAGCTACAAAAGGTGGAGCTATTCCAAATGGAGTTCACAAAAAAAAGGCATCCGATCCCATAGCCAAGACTTAGCCTGGATCCATCAATCCAAAAGTCATTTCAAAAATTGCACCAAACATCCCAACTTCGCTCGGCAAAAAAGACTCCCACGGCCTTACGCCATGGTCGCTTCCAAACAGTTGAAGGATTGGCAAAATCGCCTGTGCCAGTCATGTCACGAAGGAGCTCATTCCACCAAACAGAAATCCTTCAAAATCACCATAGAGTTGCATTGTTAGATCCCCTCAAAAATGGGTAAGTTAATGATCCCCTAAGTTTCATTGGCCCATGATATCGACAGCTTGGGCCCTGCCTTAAAAACTGATCACATATTTACCCACTTGTGAACCAGGGTTTTGGCAACCCTAACCCAACGGCATTCAACCAGTCAGCAGTCACATTTTGCGCTTTTGCCGTTGTATTTCTGTGTTTCAACATGGTAGCCACCCGGTTTTTAGCGCCGTGGACTCATACCAGGCTTAAACCGCTGGATGCCATGCGTTTTCCGCACCACTTCAAACAGGTGAATGTCTTGGGCACCAGGGCACCAATGTTGGAAGGTGGAACACAGCTGGGTTCCACAGCGACCTTTTAAAGTCGTCCTTAAGTCCTTATACTCAAAGGGAGGTTGGCTTCATTTAGACCGAAGTTGGATCAAACTCCTCAACGAAATTGGATCCCACTGGAGTTCCACTGTAGCGGCCCTCTTCGCCATCTTTGTGTGCAAAGAGGGACGTTTCGCCAGTCCACCCTGTCCTCAGTCGGCCATCCTTTGCGTTAACCTTGATGGCATAAGTACCTCGGACTGCATGAATCTGATGTGCAATGATCAAGCCACAAGTTACAAGTTATCCTAAAACTACGGAAGTTTTAGTTAGACAAGCCCAAGTACAGTCAACTTGTAGTTGATCCTGGTGGGACCTTGCGGTAGTTACTTAGTAATTAGTTAGAGCTTCCAGCGCTGATTTGACGCTTGACGCCAAGGCACTGCCCAGACGGCCACCATGCAAATAACAGCCTGAAGCTGTAAAAGCCGGGCTTTTAGGAAGTAAATCCCGTTTTGGATTTAGAGATTCCAAGAGGAAACAAAGAGGAATCAAATTCCTTTACAGTCAATTTGTTTATTCCCCCGCCCCACCAAAAAAATATATACCAGCATAGACCCCAGATAGCAAAAACCAATTTTTGTGTTATCAAAGGCACCACGTCCACTCCTCCAAAGTTGGTCGTCACCCTCCCCCGCAACCATCGCACACTACAATGGCACCCTGCAATGGCACCACGTCCACTCAACCATAGCACACTACAATGGCACCCTGCAATGGCACCCTGCAATGGCACCCAGCAATGGCACCACGTCCACTGCACCCTGGAATGCCATTCTGGTGCCACGTCCAATGCGCAAAAGTGGTTCGTCGCCCCCTCCCCCTATTGGAAGTAAGAACCCCTATAGCTATCACTATCTGGGGAAAAATACACGAGGCATTAAAAGAAGGCCAATTTGCCGAGCAATCACACGAAACCAAAGTGATGCTATGTCCATGTCGATGTCAACCAAGGCACACCACACAACGCCAAGGCAGAGGTCTGTGAAGGTACCTGGAAAATACCACAACATGACCCTCCAACTGATGGACTGAGAGAAACTGCCTCTCTCATATCAGTTATTAGAAACATTCTGCGAAGAACCCTTGCTGTTTGACAGGAATCCAACGAGAAAAAAAAACAAATGCCAAATACATCGCCCATCGAATCTGATGCTGAACTTGCTGAAAGACTTCTCCGTAGATGCTGAGAGACACTGTTTGATTCAACTCGTATGAAAAAGATCAGGGGATTCTCCTCCTGTATCCTTACTGTACATGGATGATGCTTTTACGTCCAACAACTCGCCCCACCAGACCCCCAAAAGCGCACCCCAAGAAGTACACCCAAAGCAAAGGCATTCAACGGCACGCGGTACAAGCTATAGATGAGGGCACCTAGTTTCGCTCCCAAAAAAACCGCCTGGAACCCAACGTTGCATTTTGGTAGGACCTGAGTCTGTTAGATATTTTTTTCTTTTCCTGTGTGATTCATGCTCACATTCATTCCTGGAAAAGAGGATCAGCAACCCTTTCGCATGTCTTTCCGAAAAATCACTCCTGGAATGGTTCCGGTCTCCGTATCAAGCATATGAGAATATGATATTATGATATTATTGATGTTAATTTTCCAAACTCCCAAATCTGTGCCAGTTTTAAACTGAATACACCCCAAAACAAAAAGCACATGGGCCTTTTCCGTAACTTCTATTTACTCCACCACGCGTTTCTGCGAATCACCTCCAAAAAATCTCTCCAAGGAACGTTTGCGATCTGGAACCACATCACTTTTCAAGGCGCTGGTGCAGGGGAAGTACATACCCACTGACAACTCAAAAAAGAGGAAAGCAACCTGAGCAGGACAGGCAAACAGAAGCTAACCCTGAGGCTTCAGAAAATTACATGATTCCTGATGTGATACTGGAATTCTCTATTGGTTTGAATGATCCCAAACAAAAGTTGATTCTTGTGTGGATAACCATCACCTCGAATCACAAAAGCCATGTTGAGAAAAGGGGAACTTTCAACACTTTAGGTGCCCTCAGCCTGTGGACAACAGCATGTTAGCACAAGCCTTTACTGTGGCATAAATATCTCTATATATATATAAATATATTATGTATAATATATATATATATATCTATTTATCTATTTATTCATTTATTTATATTCAACCACCACTGCCTTCACCCCTAATCCCAAAACCTAGGGTTGCCAAGGCGCCAACACAGCAGGCATGTACTTCACCCCAGCGGCGTAGGCAGCAGCGAAGAGGGACATAAATGCCACAGCCAAGATGGGGAAGAGAAGTCGGGAAGGGCTCCTTGGCAACAAGTGGGGACCCAATATCTGCTGAAGCTGGGAGATGGAATCAAAAAATGAAAATCTAAAAAAAAAAAACGCAGCAAAAATGCACTTCGAATCAAAGATTTTCGCCGCCCATCATCTTGCTGAGGCAACTGAATTAAACCAAAAAGGACTCCAATCTCGCCTTCTGTATTTCCAAGCCAAGACTCCAGCGTTCAGACCTGAGGGTTGGTAGCTTCAATCAAATGATCTTTGAGAATGATCATGAATGATCATATTTGATCATTCATATGCTATGTACATTATCTATGGATACCTATGGCATTTGAACTGATATCATGATAAATCATAGATGGATGTGTAGATCTATATGTATTCAATTTTTTGACATATTCTAAGCTATGTTACTAAATCGGACAAGGAAATCTGTGACTCTGACACACGTTGAAGGGTACCAGGACACTAAGATCCAAACAACGTTTTGAAGCAAACAGAACCACCAGCGCAGCAAAGCCTCATGCTGAAGTGGTAAAGTCAGCTAACAAGTTGTGTAAAATCAGCTGGATTCAAGCTGGACATGAAAAGCTCCGGTTCTCCCCTGCCACTGTCATTGCCATCTCAGTTTTGGACATGAAGAGCGAGAAAACCAACCTGCGATCTTGACCAAGTAAAGCGACAACACACAGAACATATTCCTGATTCATGGATGTCTGGTGCGGCCACGGATCTACAATCTACCCCTAAAGCTTCTCTTCTACCCCGCACCGGGCACTCTTCACGTTCCCCGCGTCGCCAACGCCAACAACAACAACAACAACAACAACAACAACAACAAAAACAACCACTACCACAACCACAACCACAACCAAATGGTTTTTTATTCTTTCCCTGCACCAGCTTCAACAGTCAACCAAGTGACCCTAAATGTGGATCTAAGCCGGGCCATCCGCTGAGCAGCAGTGGAGACCAGCTGAAAACAAAGACCTCGGGACAACGAGAAGATGATACGATAGGGAAAGGATGGATTTCAATGGAGTTTCTTGGTTCCCTTATGTATATCACCTACCACCTATTAAGGGAACCAGAAACAACTATTGATGATGGGGATACTGGTTGGAGTTTGTAAGAATGAGTATCCGATAATCATGGATATGATAAAATCATATTAGATAAGGGTTGGTGGTCTGGAAGTGCCAGGGATCTCACTTTTACATACTTTTACAACTTCTCACTGCCAAAGGCACAAATAAGGCCCCTTCAAATGCAGCCACGATTGCTCCAAAAAGAATCACCTGCCCACAAAGGCAACTTGAACATCAACACCGGAGGCAAACATGGACGAAAAAACGCGCCTCCATAGTTCGTTTCCAAGCCTTTCCTGAACGGCCTAAACGACCAGAACCAGGGCTACCTGGAGGATGAAAATGGTACCAAACCAACATTGTATGGGACACTGGAACTGTAGGACTACAAGGTATATGGAAAATACCTCCTTCCAAAAATGTCACAAACCTCAACTTCTTTTTTGGGCCAGGATGCGGGAGAGAACAGGGAGGCTGCCAGTCTCTGAAAAGCCTTCAATCCATTGATCATCATTTCGATCAAGTCTCCCAACTCCCGGGCGAACTTCGGGAGCATCCTGCAAGGCTTGGTTTTTTTGGGGGCGATCTCACCTCTCGGACCGTCCAGGACTTCACTTCTCCAATGGATTTTTTGCCGTTTGCCCACAAAAAACGGGGGTCCTTTTTTAGGAGCACCAGCAGTGCAGCACCCACGACGCAGCAAAGGGTCGCCAAATCAAAGGCTGCCACAGGTCCTCCGAAAACCTCAGCCGAAGAAATGCCCAGTTCCAAGGCTTGGACCGCTCTCGGACGGTATGCCAGGTTTCCACGGGGAAACTAAAGCAAGTCAAGGAGCAAGGTTGAAGTCTAAGTCCAACCTGCCAGCTTCGGAACATGATTTCAAGTGAAGCTTGCGGCCTTGCTGACTTTTAACGGTTCAATTCTTTTCATTGATTCGGATCGAATCTTCTGAGCTTGTTCATCTTGTCCTTTTCCTAGCCTCACTATCCCTAGAGACGTTCTAAAAAGCCCTAACAGTTGTCTCAATCGATCCATGCCTCCGTGGTGCAGCGCTCACTGCGGCAGCACCCAAGATGCCAGTGGCGATGGCCACCAGCCAACTTCCAGACCACATACCTCAGAGCCAGCTGCAAGGAGCACCTAACGACCCCACACCCCTTGTCCATCATGGACACATGAATTTTGGAAAGGTTGGCGCCTAAGCCAGCAAGACACAAATGCATACAATAGCAAAACAATAGCAAAACAACCATTGTCACTTGACGCGTTCACAAAAAATGGGAACCATCAACCTTGACCGGCAAACAATTTATATCATTTTTTTTAAATGAACCCCGATCTCCCCCAGAACCAAGGGCATTGTCCAATCTAATCTATACCATGCTGGAAGGAAAAGTGGTCAACGAAAGTGGTGCCTTTTCTTAGGTCAGAATGCTGAAGAGCAAAAGTAAAACCTCAAAGCCTGAGCTATTGAGATGTAAGTAAGGCGTGTCTTCAATCAACACATGTAATTATTGCAAACCACATCAAATACTTCCAAACAGGATGATGTGTTGGACTGAGACTGCTCGAACGAGGTGAAAAGATCATATACTTCCATGTTGTACAGCTTTCGAGTCTCCTTGCTGTGCTTCCTAATGGAACTCATCTGAACTGAACCAACCCCCCCCCGTGAGGAAAGGCAGCTGAAAGTAACGTCCCTTTGTCCTCCGCTTGAAATCTGGGATTGCACCGTGAAAATACCTCATGTGAATATCTAGCAAGGGGCAACATCTGCCTAGAAGACTTTGCCGGATCTTGCATGATCTTGCATGATGTGTAGTTTCCCGATGTTGTAAATCATTAGTTGGAGTGAAACATGGCGAGGGCGCCTAAAGCACGGCCCTCCGCCTTTGGCGTGGCCTGCAGGGTTTGCATGGGTGGCCGGCCATTCGGTGCTACAACACGCCCTGGCACATAGCCCGGTGCCGTGGACCCCGGTGCCGGCATCACCCCAGGTAGCAGCACGGGATAGGGGCGCTGGAGCCTTGGACTCATGGCCATCGGAGAGGATGGAACACCCACCGTGTACGATAATGGCCCCCGCATCGGCGGAGCCGCAGCGGCTGGGGCAGTGCGTGCTGGTCCTGGGACCACACTCTTCAGGGACTCCAAGCCAACGGGACCCAAATTGGGCGAAGTTTCCTGAGCGTTCAACATGAAGACGGGCACATCACAAAAAAGATACTTTCAAACGAGTAACTGAAGTCAGAACCCTACATTTCCATGTGCAATCTATACAAGTAACATTCCTAACCCATCCTCACAAACAAGGAGACTTTTAGGAAGCGCCCAGGCTCCGCAAAAAAGGCTGCGAGGTCCGAGGAGGCCTCCGCTAAGCGTTTCCGGGCCTCGCTCAGCGCTGGGCTGTCATCTGGTGTGGTCCCCAGACATGCAGCAGAGGCGTTGAGCATGCTACTGCTCAATCGAGAGAGTGTATCAAACCTTAGACAAAGGTGGTGGGCCCTGCAATCAATTTTTCATTCCGCAGTGAACCACGGGCACAAAAACAAATGTGTGACTTTTGGTAATCAACCCAGATGAAGTCAACAGATCTCAAGAGCTTACATAGATCTACCGAGAAAGGGGCACAATATAAGTCTCGATATAATATTTACTTAAATCCGACAATCCTCCTTCACCAACCCCGTAACCTGATATAATGTCAGCTTATATAAATCCGATAGTCCTTCACCAACCCCCCCGTCCCTTTCAAAAAAAAAATGCTTTCCAAAAAACAAGTCCAACACCAAAAGGAGATTCGTCTTGGACAAATCCAGGATTCCCTTCAACGAAGTTGGCTCCGTAGACGTCGCTGCTTCGCCTATTCCACTCCGGTCGCTCCGGGGCGAAGGCTGGGTGATGGTACTGCGATGCAAGGCACTACTGAGCTCGCCTTAGTGATGGTAAGTGATGCTTGGTGAGAAAAAAACACCCTTCCAATCTTTCTTGGTTGAAAAAAATTGGAATGGTGTCCTGTTTTTCTTAATTTTTGGTGGAAGGTGTGGGCGTTGAATCCTTTTGTGTGTCACATGGCAGTTGCAAGAATGAAAGGCAGAAATCCCTAAAGATTTCCGAAGTTGTCCATTCCACTCTAAAGGATACCTGCAACAATAAACCGCAAAATCTAAACCATGTAGAAAGGAAAAGCTGATTTTTGCAATGAGTACCCGAAAAAACAGGGTTGTTTAGACAATCATGTTCGAATCGCCATTCATTTTCAGTGTTCGATGTTCATTCGCATGGCTTGAAACAATTCGAAGAATACCTGCACAACACTTGTGGCAGTCCTCCGGATTGGCAAATCAGTTGACACTAGACATACCACCGTGAAACTCCTCATAGTACCGACCGGCATCCAACCCGGCATGATTCATTATGCGGTCAGTGGATCGAAACCAAGCTAGACATAGCTTGACCCATATTTTAGCTAGGGACTTCCCAACCACTTTGACGGGCCATACAATGGCAAGAAGGCATGGCAAAAATAAAATCGACTGTGCTTTACCTCAGTCGATCGATTTTTTTGGCCCATCCTGGAGTCAAAGTGACTTACTTGTTGCAGCCGCTGATTCTCCTCTTCCAAGCGATCATTGGACTTCCGAACATGCATACCAAATGGGGTCAGCGTCCCTGCCTCTGTTGCCAAAAGCTCAGGAAGTAGGTGAAAGTAATGCTACAAAAATCAGGGTGTACAAACTGAAAACAACTACAAACAAAATATATAACCTAAACGAACATATGCAGTCATCTTGCAGGTGTATCTGATCGTCTCTTTGTACATTTCCGGTGTGTTTGTTTCGTGTGTGGCAAGTTTCGTCATTTTTTTCCACACACTCTCTCTGGTGTCCTTTTGATCACTAAAAAGTCCCTTTGTTTCTGGGTGAATGAAGTGAATGACTAAAATTTCACCCGACTCATCATGAACTAAATCATGGACTCCTGGTGTCCAGTTGCCAAGCTCTCCCCCCCCTTTTTGGTCTAAAAAAGGTGAGTTGCTTGCTTTGGTGCCACATGCTGCACTCTTGATAAGGGCGTCCCAGCCGACACGATGCTATCCCTCAAGCTGTCATAGCGCTGTCGCAATTCGGCCAATTCACTTGGACCTCCGGGAGGATTTTTCCGCTGGGCATGGAACTGTATGGATTACAGTCCCCTCCAGACATGGACTTGAATGGCTTATAAAACACACCGTCACAATCCCGCCCTCACTTGAATCTCCCTCCCACTCGGACCTTGTTCTGACCAGGGATGGTTGAATTCATCCAGATCAAAGTTTTCAGGATCTTGGCAGTGGGCTTGCCAAACTTCTTGCATGATCTGAAGGCGTGAGCAGAATTTCTCGAAGGTCCAGTTATACAGAACCTCCACTGACTCTGTGTCGATACTCCCGGTGCCCGAGGAGAACTGCTCGAGCAAGATCCTGACGGAAAAAGCAGCTGAAACATTTCAGAAACTCAAGTTGCTGATCTAACTCCTCTACACCGTACATCTACAAACCTCGGCATCCTTTTCAACCTGGTAAGGCCTTCGTGTGAGTCTGGTAATAGCAGCATTCTAGATTTTTCAATGATGTTGATAGCTTTTGAGTTTGGTTTCGGGAGCTAAGGATTGAGGACCAGTTCGGGGGGGTCTAAGGAGTCAGAAATCCTCGAGGCGAACAAATAGAGCTCATGGCATGTCGGCATGCCTTGCTTGAAACCAAGCCTTCGGCATGTTCTAATCTTTGAAACCTTATCCACCTCACATATATTTGGTAAAATCAGGATTGAGACTACGCCCAATTCTGCGAGCGTTTGCTGCTTTGACATGTTCTGATCATGTTCCAAATGTCATAGTATGATCACGGCATGGTCAATGTCAAATCACCAACAAGCATCTTCCCCTTCTTCCATGATTATTTCCATCAAAATTCCTTTGAACAATTCAATCAAATCCCCCCCACAACTTCCCAACACTCAAAAAAAAAATCATCCAACCTATGGCCCAGCCCCAAATCCCCAAAAAAAATCCCAGGTCCAAGCATCTCACTGGAATGCATCGATGCCCTCCGTGCCCTTAGGGCCGAAGCCCTCGCCCTGGCTGCAGAGGGGCCAATGACCTTCACCAACCTTACACTGAGCTCAGGACAACAAGAGCGGCCATAGCCCAAGGCCAAGATGGGAGCAATGGCACACAACTCAAACTTCAAGTTGGTTTGCCTTAGATTCTGCCGAAATTGAGGTTGGTAAGTTGGTAAGTTGGTACTGGATGTTTTTTTGGCAGATTCATGGAAGAATTATAGTAATCTTTAAAAAGTCATGTGTCATATATCAAGTGTTCAATTACTTTGTTCGTGTATTCTCTTATTTCATCTAATCTTTACTTTATACTTTAGACATTCTAAAGTATATCATTTATTTCGTATTGATAGATACCCTCCGTCACCGCATCTATTCAGATTTTTGTGCCACCCATACCGTTCCTCCATCAAATCACCTTCGCCAAAGCTACCCTCCTGGTTTCACCTCTGCTGTGATCTGATTGGCCTCCTCCACCATTTGGGATGCCTTCCGCGCCATCAACAAGAATTCCTGGACTGAAGTGGCACCATCGTGATCCAAGTTGTTCCTCGGAAGAAGGGTTTGGGAAAAAAAGATTTGAAAACGTATATATATATATATATATCTTTGTATATACCAGTTGATATGGGAGTCCGACTCTAACTGGGTCCTTTCCATGTTCTATGTGATTCTGCTATGTTCAAGTAAAATCTCGGCTCAAACATCACCCTTTACCATCTCTTTCCGCTATGGGACGGTGGCGTGAGATTTTTCTGTCCACCTCCCATAGCTATTTGCTGTTTTTCTGTGTTTTTCTCAATCAGGCCGCGTTTTTCTATGTTTTTCAAAGTGCTACGGAAGGGACTGCTTCGGCACATACTTTAACACATGTCCAAGCCTGTGATAACGTTTGTGTTCAAAGTGCTACGGAATGGACTGCTTCGGTACAAATTTTAACACATGTCCAAACAAGTGATAACGTTCGTGTTCAAAGTGCTACGGAATGGACTTCTTCACTACATAATCGAACATATGTCCAAACCTGTCATAACGTTTAGTTTAGTATAGTTTAGTTTAGACTAGCATTATTCATGTTTCTTCAAGCAGTCAAAAGGGATAGCAAAAGACTGTATCCAAAATCCACCACAAAAATAATGAACAGAAAGCCATTTGGTAGTGTAAATTCCCATGTAAAATGAGGATGACAAAGGCGCTTCGCGCGCAACCAAACATCCGAAACACAGTTCTTAGCACGCCACATCAGTTTCATGGCATTACAGCTAGTGATGTCTTGTGCTTGGGAAATTGCATCTTACATGTTGCTGTTGTTGTCTTCGTTGGACCGCTGTCTTGGTTGGACCCGAGGTCGAAATTTCATATGTCTGTCTCCTTTTACAAAAAGGCAAGGAGAAAAATCATTGCAAAATCCAGGATGACATTTATGTTGTGCAAATTGTTCTTTCTTGTCGTCACCAGTCTTCCGGACAGGCAAGTTTATACCTCGCAGGGTTTTATGTACTGTACAACCTTTTCAGTGTTGCACGGAGATTCAAAATCACTTCGGGATGGCGAGTGGCAGCAGTTGTTTCAAGTCATCCGGCGACTGAAAGCCACTCAACCCATTGTCCCTTGATCCAATTTGTCTTCTAACTTCTTTGGGCCCTGGTGTGTCCTTGAAATTGTTTGACCCAAGTTCTTTGCCTTGAAATTGTTGCATTGATTTCCCATGGAGTGCAGCGAAAATATGTTTTATCCAGCTCGGGCAGCGCTGCTTGAAAACATGGTTGGGTTCATGCGAGTCCTGGGCAAAATGCTTTCCCTTTTGCACTTCAACTTGCCTACGGATTGGTGAAATTTCTGTTGACGTCTCGAAACTCTCAGGCTGCTGAAGTTTTCAGTCCGAGTGTCTGCTTCAACTCGGACATGAACTTTAAGGCCATTTGCAACTGCCCGGGCTCTTCGGCCCTCTCTTTCCCCAAGATATCCAGGATCAAGGATTCTTGTTGTGATGGTCGTGCCATTGGCAACTTGTCAGCTGGCAAGTCATGAATCGAACTGCCAGGCTTCAGAAATGCATAGAGACACCTCACGTTTGTAGAGTTTCAACATTCAGCACTGGTATTTGAAAAATGTTCACCAAGTCAACTTGAAATTGTGAAATTGCACATTGATACAATCATAAGTCATAAGTCATAAGTCCTAAAAAGGTGTGTCAAATTGGTCCAAAATGAGGTGAATGGCCAAGACACACAGATCTCCCCAACACCACTCGATCCAGGTGTTGTAGCTCCACAGTTTCAGGGTCGTGTAACCTCCGTCCATTCACCTGCGCAACACAAACTCCGCGGAAAAAAAAAAAAACACTCAACAAACAACAGATAGTCAATCTGACGAAACTCTTCATCATTTCCGGCCTCAATGCATGCCACTAATGCTCCCTTCATGGGTGGTTGCCATTCTTCTTCATCCTCTGTGTCACTGGTGCTGGAAGCCACGCTGACGCTGGCCTCCATGGCGGCGGCTGGACGCAAGAACAGCCGTCCGTGCTCATCGCGCTGGATGAAACAGGTCACTTCTTGAATACCAAGGCCGTGAGGCACCAAAAAGTCACAGACCTTGAAGGCTGAAAGTGATGGATTCAAACTCCTCCAATTGACATCATCTATCTATTGACATGATAATGGTGTTTTGCATTTGTAGGGGAAATTGAGGAAGGTGGAACATGCATAACACCAAAAAAAAGGAATGAGATACATATATATGATATTTGTATATACATATATATTAGTTTTTTGTATGGATATCATAGTCTATAGTATAATTGAATAGAATGGAAGGGAAAACGATTTTGGAAAGTAGCGGGGTACTACCCGAGGTTTGGGAACTGTCACATTATCACAAAAAGCCCACAGCATACAAATCGCTGTAGAAGACTTGGAAGGCAAATGCAACCCAGACACCTTCTGGGAGAAGCCCAAGGAGTATTCTCGACCCACCTGCAGCGGGTGAAACATGAGCCTGCCGCACATGTGAGGATCGTCCGAGTAGTTGGTGAGGTGCGGCATACGTTTCGAGTCCTCCTGTGGCTGGAAATAACAAGCAGAACCTTTCGAAGAACTTCTCAACTTCTTTTAAAAAAATACCAAACAAAAGTAATTACGAAGGCACCGCACCTGCTAGAGGTGACTTAGCTAAAAAATTAGCCCTACTCACACCCCGAACTAAAAACGAAAACACGACTCTCCACTTGAATGTCATTGCAAAACCGACTCTCCTTGGTCCGCGCTAAGACACTATGCACAGCCCAGCTCCAACGTGGTGCACCCAACTTTTCCAGGTCAGCACCACGTTGCGACATCAACCGTTTCGCCTCACTCTGGGCCTCCTCCCAGCCCTTACGATATCGCTCCACCAAGGCTTCGGTGGCCTGGTGGGCCGGAGCAAGGGAGCAGAAGGAGTTGACAGCTATTTACCCACCGGGCCATAACCAAAAATAGTGGGAACAAAATGGTGGATAAATCATCGGGCAATCATTAGAAAAAGCTGTCAAAAGCTGTCAAAAGCTGATTTCATGGCAAAAGTTAAGCTCTCCCAGCCTCCAGTTTATCGGTTAAAGCATCTGAATGTGTTTTCTCCTCCGAGTCTGCGAGCTGTTCCTTTGCTGTGGCATGTAAAAAGCGGAAACACGGTTTGATGCCTTTTGTTGGGTTCGTTGAATTCAATTAACTCCCTACGAGTTTCATGGCCCGTCCCTGGTTTTAGCCAGGGATCTGTTTATATAATCAATTTGTATTTGTGTGAAAAAAAAAAGTGAATAGAAACGAACAAAAAATCTACCTCAATCTCACTGTAGTCACAGTAACCCTACCCCTTTCCAGGCAAATAAGCAAAAAACTGATCCACAAGAAGCGGAATTGAATATGACCCTGGTTCAAAGGCAACGAACAATTTCAGGGCAACCATGTTCCATATCTTCCACTGAACTCTGATGATTGGGAAAAGAATAACCGCCATGAATTGGCCCATGTCCTTCAGTAACCAACACCTCTTGGAAATCATCAAAATAATCAAATTAGAAAAAATGGGGGACAAAAAAGGAAAGGACTAAAAATACACATAGGAAACCAATTCGAAAAGGTAGGAACAGAAACAGGAACAAAATGAGGAGAACAAACAACTCTTGGAGCAACGTCATGTTGTTTGCAGCATAGCTTCCTTCAGATGTTGCAACTCTTCCTGCAAACTCTTGACCAAGGCATCTTTATCCACTGCCGTGGCTGGTTTGGCTTTGATCTTGATGTTTTTCACTGTGGAGGCAAAGGTCAAAGTACTATAGCCTTGAATTGAAATCACAGAGTTTACATTCAACTCTTCATCTGAATTCTGGCTGCCTTCCCAAAACCTTCCACTCCCCCAAGCAAAATTCACGCCATGGAATTGTTTCGCCGCTAAAAAAAAAATCCGCCAAGGTACTCTCTTCGAAATTGGCCAATGCAGGACTCAAAGTGCCAATCATCGAAGTTTTGGAATTGCCACTCAAGGCATTGGACAACAAAAGTGTCAACTTGGAATTTCGAAAACGTGACATCAAGGCACTGGTCGGTGAAGCTCCAACTGCCATACTCTTACGACTTTCCGGTTTAGCTAAGGCTTGGATGCAGGTGGATAACCACATCAAACTCTGATTGATGAAGGTCAGCTCCACCAGCCGTTCACCTGAGACCTTGGCTTTTAATAGAACATCCATAACTTCTGAAAATTGGTAAGAAAAATGGGGGGGGAAACCGGGAAACCTCTACAAAGTATAGTATTCTCATCCCTTCCAGGATTTTTGAGACGAAACTGGGTTGCACAAAATCGACCCTTCCAGGCATTTTGTCGGACGAAACTTTGCCCACGGAAATTTCCAGATTTCCCCCATGCCTTCGTGGTCTTCTCATTCTCACGTCCCGCTAGGTCCACGAAGAAAGCTTCCGAAGTGACGATGGTGTTGTCGCTGCCGCCACCTGACAACGAGTTTCAAAAAAAAGGGGGGAGTGGTCTTGGTATATATGGATACATCCGTNTGATGGTTTCTTTTATGATATTACGGCTTTCAAATGAATTTGAATATAGATATTAGATATCTTGTATATATATATATATATATTAGCTATAAACCTTTTGATACTACATCCCTATGAATGTATGTTTTCATAGTTATCATGGAAATACTAAATAGTCAACTAACTACCAAAGCTAATCCCACCAGAAACAAGGGTTTGACACAAAGTGTACTAACCACTACGGTTTTTTAAGCCCTTATTTCTGCTAGGGGTAGCTTTACAGGGATCGGTTAGGATTCCCGGGATAGCATCATGAATCCCATTCAGCTTATAAAGGGATCAAATCAAAAGACCTGTTTTGAGCTCCATCTCCGGCGTGTCCCATGATACAACTCAAAAAGTTCCGGAGTCCAGCGAGGCGCGTTTTTCAACCATGAGCTTGAAGATGGTGTGAGCTCTCGAACTCTTCGCATTCATAGCTGTTGCAGCCACCGTCTTCATGGTGTTGCCATACCTACAGCTACAGGCGGCGGCGGCGCCAACGACAACAATCACAACTACAGACAACCGCCACAAAAAAACAAACAAAAAACGACAATGAAGACCATGATGAGTTGCCGCAAATGGACTTCTTAATTCCAGGTTCTTCCACCTGTTTACAAAAATAAACAGAACTTTTTGGCCCTTTGACTGCGGCAACCAACTCTGGTATTCGGCCCACTAGGCAGCCAAAAGACTCGATAAGCTGCACGCAATTTTCAAAGGAATCCACCGGCTCGTCGGCGACGCCCTTCACATACCTCAACACTTTCTATTGCACGAATTATTGGAGAGTTCCCTTTAGAAATCATTCAGATTTGAAGAGATTCTGAAGCCAGACTTTCTCTTCTTTGACTTTCTGGAGAAAGTAAAACAGTAAAATTTTCGAAGCAAGAAAATTGATGGAAAAGAAGGAATGATGGATATCACAAACACATGAAAACAAAAACATCAAACATTCCAAGTTACACGCCGAGCTTTGGATGCACATGTACTTCTGGATGTTGCCGCGCTGCTTTTCCATCCTTGTTCTCTTTGCCTCGCAGAAAAATGGAAAGCACTAAAAACACGGGCTCTTTTTAAATATTTTTTTCCATACTCAGGTGTACCACCATGACAAGGTGCAAAGTGCTGCCAGGCTGCTATTCATTGGTACCAGCAGATCCCGTACCTTTTCATTATAGACCTGGACTCGTGGAGTGGGAGATGACTCCCTGCACCCTCGGCATCCTCCCCCAAAACGTCCCGTATTGTTTCGTCAGTTTCACCGAGTGTTTTGTGCCTCCAACATCTGCACCTTGCAATGAACCTCCGACCCTTCGTTTTGCAAGGTAGTCATCCTTACAGCAATGAAGGATGTTCTTCAAACTCGACTTTTACAGTTGATTCGTTGAAGACTTCAAAAACGCACCCGGCTGTTCAAGTGGAAGTTGCAAAAAAAATAAATTCGACAAAAAGTAGACTTGAAAAGGGGTGACTCTTCTTGACAACCTTGTAGATATGTCCAAAGAATGCTCATTGCCACTATTGCACTGGCAAAAGTTGATTACCTTCAGCAAAGTGTCTCGGTAAAAAGGTCATTCATAAGGCGCAAAAGGAGGCCCTGCTCCGAAACTGGTTCAACCTCTGAGCACATCATCGAAAAGAGATTCGTAGTGAAGACGTATGGCACAGTAATGGAAAATGTGAGTTGAAGATCATTCTTAATCACCCTGGAAACTCAAATGGTTTCCAATTCTTCTGCCAAACTTGATGGCAACAAGGAGTAGCACATTTGTATTTTGGAATGCAGTAAGAGACTGGAATCTAGGCTCAAGTGAAGCTTTCCTGGTTGGTGGCAATGGGAAATTTGCTGGAAATTGCCGTATGTGCTTTCCGCACTTGAAAAGAACCTCAATCTTCCTCAAGCAAGGGGTTTGGAAACTAGATGGACTCAGCATTTTGTTGACCCCACCACATCCCACCATGTGGCCAGCCTTTCCCATGATGGTGGTGGTCTTTCCGGTGCCAGTCTGCCCATAGCAAAATAAGCAGCTGAAATATCCAGAAAGCACATGATCCACCATCCTTTTGGCCATCAGTTGATAGCACTTGTCCTGCAGGAATTCATCAATTCTGAAGTGCCTTTCACCTTGGATCATCAGAAAAATTCCGAAAAAAGCCCATGGGATTCCCCAGGTCCTGCGACACATAGTTGTAAGCCTTTGGATCAGTGGAATCCATGGCACAATCGAAGGCAAATTCCGACACTTTGGCCTTGGCCGATTGTTCTGCCACGCTGGGATCCACCTGCAGGATGGCGGGACTGGGACTTGGGAATTCATGCTATGCCTGCTATATGCAGCTTGTCGTCGTCGTCGTCGTCATGATGAATGAATATAATAATGGCGCAGAGCAGGGTCTCCGATCCCCACACTGAAAACAGTATGGACAACCATGAATCAAGTTTGCTCCTAGCGTTTTCTGTTTGTTGTGGTTGCGCGAGCTTCGTGCGAAAGGCAAAACGGGAAAAGTGAATAGTGTATCAACTGACAGGTATCTGAACCATCGAATCGGCAAAAGGTACCTCTTCAACAATTTCCATAATTTACACCGTCGGGCACCATCCCGTGGCGTCTCACAATGCCCACGAGCGTGCCTGGACAACATTGTCATAAATTGTCAGACACCTTGGCATTGAGACAGCGTGAAGTTCTATCTGCTGAATCCACGGCCATGATTCTCATGGCTCTCATGGTAGCACCGTAGATTCCAATATACAAAAAGGGACGATTCACAATATAGCACCCAAAGCTGAGCTCTTCCAACACAACAATCCAATCAAATTTTCCTCAAGTTTCATCATAACATGCTTTCTTTTCCCAAGGTGATCAGGGCATATCAAGGCATGTCTTTTGGCCCAAGGGTCCACCACAGCTACCGTTGCACTATGAACACGGAGAGACCTCAGCCAAGTATCTGTTGTTGTCCCTGTTCGTAGGCGACGAACGGTCTCAGCCGGACCCCAACGCAAACAGCCTCTTTGTCTGCCATGGCTGGAGCTTTGGCATGAAAAACGTAGGAGAGTCGTGAAATGTGACTGTGCCTTATACAGAATCCATGTGTTCCTTCACGGCAATCTTTCAGAATCGGGTCTCTTGCTTCATGGTAGGTCTGCTATCTACTCACTTCATTCAATCGAATCCCATGAAGTTTGCTGGGCCCAAAGGGCTGCAGGATGCTGCGGGTGAAGTTGCTTAGGTGCGGCTGTCATGTTCGAATATTCGGAGCGTGCAAGTGTTGCAACTGCATTGAAACCAGTCCTCCTTTAAAGGCATTCATCTCAGGGTCTTGAATTTGGCATGTTCCTGCATTTTTGCTGTCAAAAAGTGAAGTGGAGCCCCTAACCCAAGACAGTTTAGATACCAGCGGTTTTGCTATTCAAGCTGCGGGAAAGCAGTTGGTTCAGCTCTGCGTTGGATGAGCGCCATTTCTTGTGCTCCTGGCGGTTGAGGGCTTCTGACTTGGGACTTTCATTCCGACGGCGGAGAGTACCCGAAGCCACGCCTCTATGGCCCATGCTTCAAAAGCAGTGTGAAGCAATGAATCCTGGGTTGCGGGTTGCAGGTGGAAAGAAAACTTATGCATGAATATGCATGTGCTTTACACACACATATACTGTAGAAGACTATATATATATACCTGGAGTACCAATTAGACGTTGTTTTTTTGGGCTGCTCCTGTTTTTGGTCGAAGACCAAAAATTTCTGAAAGACACACTTTTGGTGTCATATTGTTGTGCTTTGGTGTTGCTTTTTTGTGCTTTGGTGTCGTGTTTTTGGTTGTGTTTCTCCACTTCTAGCTTGCGTCATGTTTTTGGTCGAGACCAAAAAAAAGACATCGAATGGAGGTCCAGGTATATATATTATATACTATATTATATATAAATATAATAGTATCATATTGAGAAAGCTCGCCTTCCGACAGAAACGCAGGTCGCTGGACTCTGGACAGCAAATGAAGCTTCAAGGCACACCCAAACCGGGGCGCAGCAATGGACATGACAGGCAAAGAACTCCAAAGAAAAGGGATTCCACTTGCATAAGCACCAGCAGCTTGAGAGGAAATTGGACCATGCTAGTAGTTACTTTGTGTTCATATGTGTTTGTGGGTGTCTTCTACAGTGTGCCTACATGTCAAAGAAGTCCGGCCTGTTCTTTCAGAACTCACCCAAAAACGGATCCAGGAGTTCCCAAATATCCAACCACCCATGGCAGCCATGCTTCCCAAACGGATCCCACTAAGACAACCGTTGGAACCAAGCATCTGCTATGCCTCCCAGCAGCCGACTGAGGATCAAGGCCGTGATGGACATGCTATGCACCAGGAGGCAGGAAACGCCACAAACAACCTGATAGGGATTACTGTGGAAAATGCCGAATAGATGTGAACCATGGCCCTCCAGAAAGTAACCTGTAATCAATCCATAGTAAACATAGTTATCCATGATCAAACAGCCTCGCATTTTAAGGCTCAGACGCAGTAAAGTAAGCACCCACGTCGCGTGCCAATCTTGTCACACAAGCGACCGGCTACTGCTCCCAGTGCAGCAGATGAGATGAAGCCGACCGCAAAGAGTTTTGCAATCAAGGGGCTACCTTGGATAAAGCTCAACCTTCAACTTGTCTGGCAACTGGGCAACTGGCAACGTTTCTGGTTGATAGAAATAATGCCGTCAGATCCCCGATCTAGGGGGCATTGATACCTCTTGAGAAACTCACAACTACTTGTACCCTTTTTCACCGGAGGCAGTCAAGAAATAATTTGAAGAAAGTAAGTAAGTAAGAAATGCATAGGTTGTTTTATGTGTGTTCTAATTTTCCCATGCGGAGGAAATCTATATTTGTTAGTTTAATATGCGATGTGCAGTGTATCTATTTGCATCTTTTAAAGAAGAGAATGCTGGTACTAAGATCCAAGAATATATGCAGAAAAATACAGCTTAACCTACAGGACAGTGCACCATTATTATAGTTCGCATTTCAAAACCGACCCACAAGAGCAGTGTATCTAGGGTTCCCCCTTCCGGATTGTAAGTCTAGCCCGGTCAAACTTATGGAAGTGATTTTACTTTTGTTTGGTGAGATATATTGCAATATACCAATTTGGGGTAAACCATTGTTTTTCCATCTATTTTCCCTAGCAAATAAATCTAGGACCTCAAAGCATTCTCAGACCGACAGGTCTGAATGCCACGTCCGACGAGCAATACTGGCAAGATACAAACCTCCAATTTGTAGCTACAAGTACTGTTCAGAATGCTTGTATTTTTTGTATAGACAATGTCAACACCGCTCTCAGATCTTCGGTAGCTTTATGTGGGGGGGAGGCTGTTGCTACATTTTACAACAATCTTGTCCACAGAGAAAAGGTTCTTCGCGACTTTGAATTTAAAAAAACTGCATTTGTTTTAGAGCCTTCAAAAGCTATCACACCATGTCCTACCAACCAAACTACCTGAATCGATACCGCTTCCGGGACAAAAAAAACTGAAGAAATGTTTGGTCAGATATCGTCTAAAAAAGTCTGTGCCGTTTAATATTTTTTTGGGTTTCGGTCCGCTTATGATGGCCCTTTTATGTTCAATATGTATTTACAGATCTATAGGGCTGGTGATGTGATTATTGAACAAAAGGTGTGATTTCATGGTGAGTTTAACTTAAGATTCAATTGTTGAGGTAATGCTATATGTAAGTGCGAAAAGGAAACCGATACAACCACAATTTGCTAAGGATTCCAAATCATCATCCTTAAGAAACGTGTGAAAATAGGGCGCTCACAGTGGTGCTTTTTGGATAGATAAATAAATAAATAAATAAATACATAAATAAATAAATAAACAAATAAATCAATACATAAATAAATGAATAAATAAATAAATAAATAGCATATAAATTAAATAATTATAAACAGTCGAATCACGAAAAGTTTCACACCTGTCCATTTCACTCCAACGGTCACTTTCCGGAAATCCAGATTTCAGGGTGAGATTCTAAAACCACGATCTGCAAAGAGTGAATACAAATATGGTCCTGCGGTCCGCCGGCGGAAAGAAGAATCCATGTCACTCATCTTGGGTTCCCCCCCCTCCTTGCAACCAATCAGAGGCGACGCAGGTGAACCACACAGGTAGAAATCGTGCCTGCCCAATCTGACGAAAACACCCAAGAGGCCACATCCCCAAACTTGGGACAACTTTACTAGGTTTCCACCCGCTGCCCCCGCGAAGGCCTCGCCTCAACTTGTGACTCCCTTGGCATAGGGAGCGGCGGGACAACTCCGTTCTGCCGTGGCCGTTGTCCTCGCGCCACGCGGACCTCAGACAATGGAGTGACAAAGGCCATAGCTTCTTTTGGTGAATGAAGTTATACAATAATATAATATCATATAATATAGTATAGTATAATATAGTATGATTTCATATAATATATACTAGCTACCAGTGAGATAGGACTTGCGGACCTATACATTGGGGCTATGTAGAACATCATGACTCAGGAGTTGTGTGAAAAACACCGGAAAAAGCACGAGAGATAGGTAGTGGCACAAAAATTTCTGATCGATCATTCAATAAATCATTGACCCCCCTTTTGGCCTACTTATGAATGATGACTTAAGATTTCCGCCAGACTAGGCCAAACACATTGGGAAGAGTTCTTGAGCTGTGCCAGCGGCACGGTTCGATCAATTTTTTGTGCGCCGACAATTTTTTTTCGGGCTGTGCCAGCGGCACGGTTCGATCAAACATTTTTGCGCCGACATTTCTTTTTTACGTGCCAGCCCGACATACCTGACTCCGTAAACAAACGGCACATTTGTTGTTCCACCTGCCCTCCGGTGTTTTTGCGCATGTTTTTCAATCTTATTTCTCTGCTGTTCAGGAATATGTAAGTAATGCATGCGTGGATAGAAGTACATTATACATATTACATATCAGTATCAATGTACTGTAGAGTATCAATATTGATTTTTCCGATTCCACCCAGCACACCTGCCCAACAAAAGACGAACACCGAGGATTTGAAAAACATACCCCAAAAGCACCAAACTCCTTAGTCATGTGTTTGGCTTAAAAAAACTTGATTTTCTCCAGGTTTCTGTCAAATGGGATAGTAGTTGGCCTGTTTTCAAAAATATGCTCCCTGGGATCGCCCAAATTGGTTCCTTACCAGCTTCAAAATGTCGATGCACAGGGCAATTTTTTAGTATAGAAATTTTATTTTTTTCCAGTTTCGGCGGTTTTCTGTGATTTTGATACGTTTTCTTCTTTCAATTTTGCACTTTCGAGGATTTCGACAGGTTTTCCTTTTTTCCTGGAATTTTGACAGCGTTTCCTATTGGTAAGTGATATTTCTATGAGACATCGACATGCAGACATGGATATGCAAATATGACTTGGGACTTGTAGGGAANCTTGTTGACCCCCGCATCGGAAACAAAAAAACAATCGGTCCTCTCAAACAAATATGCACCATGTTGACTCAGGAGTTGTTCAGCTTTAGTCCCCAATCATTGAGAAGGGGTTTTGTGGCACCCCAGTCGATAAGATATCCGAAAACCTATGATTTAAAAAAGTTGCAAAACCAATGTCTCAGGATTCTTGATGTGCCGGTGTTGTTCGGGGACTCCCATCACACCGGTCAGTAGTATAATATCATACAATATATATAAAATACAGAATATTATGCTGGAAGATCAAATCACTTCGCCAGGTACCTCCACACCTGTTTGCCCCCCTCCAACCAATCGCACGTTGGCTGCTGAGTGGCTCGATGATTCCTTAACACAGAGCCTTCGGGACTTCGACGGCAATGCAAACCTCCAACCAGCCCGTGCATGATCGAATGATCAGTTGTTGTCATTCAAAGCTCACTGATGAATGGTTGACATCATTCCATCATTCATCATTCCTTCTTCATCATTCATCATTAATTTTCATGATAATAACTAATAAAAATAATGATTGATTAAATTAATGATAATAATGACAATAATAACTGATAATCATCATTGGACCATCATCATCATCATCATCATCATCATCATCATCATCATCATCATCATCATCATCATCATCATCATCATCATCATCATCCTCATCAGCAGCAGCAGCAGCAGCAGCAGTAATTAGAATTCACCTGTCATCACTCGGCAGCATTTGTCATCCCATCCTCTCGTCCTCCCGTAATATCCCATCAACACATCCCTTCTCAGAGCGACCAACCACTGTCCCGGCGCACCTCTTGTCAGAGGAGCCGTCAGGAAGACCTCAGCAAATCCACACATCCACGGATTAGGAATCTGCGCCAAGTTCAACTGGTTGACTATTATCACATTGCGGATTGGCCTAGAATCATACAACAACCAAGCCCAAGCTTAACCACCAAGCAAACTCTTGAACGATTGGTTGAGATCTAGACGTCTAAATGTTTCCCAACCCGTTTTTAAACGGCCCAGATAACACCTTCCTAAGATGCCCCTTTCCATTCACGAAGCAAAAAAAAAAAAACTATCTAAAACCGCCCAAATCACAAGTCTCTGTTCTCCAAATGTCAAATGTAAAATTTCCATTGAAAAAAAGGAAAACCGGCCGCACCTTTGACAGATCTGAGATTCCCAACTCCGGATGCCCAAGGCGTTACCGGTACCATGCTCATGCGGCATGCTCAAGGGGTCGGAGGCCAGTGAGACTGTGGACATGGCAGAAGTTTGGTCAGTTTTTTGGCCATGAAAAAAATGACTGGGAGAAGCAATTCTTGAAAGTTGAAACCAAGGGGCTGAATGACGGCTGATCTTTCCAAAATTGAAGTTTCATGGGTGCCAGGACTTGAACCCAAAGGTCCAAAGGCGGTGGAAGCAGATAGGTCACCTATCCTATGAAGTGTGGCTGGTGCCAAACCTTCGTCTGGTGCTCAACTCCCACTCCTTGACTGAAAGACTCTTCGATTCTCATAATTCCTTCCCGCTTTTTTGTTTCCCCATCCTTTCCCCACCAAAAACCATCATCTCACATTCCCTTTTTTGTTACCCACGGGATCTTTGTGGCCCTCTCTTTTGAGATGAACCTGTTTCAGACCCTGACTGTGAAACTGAAACTTTTAGGCCACCACGGCTTCAGCAGGACCGGGACCAAGAGAAGCCACCTACAAAATAGTCGGCTGAGGAATTTACCAAGTCAAATGTTGAGATCGAGAAGAAGGCAAAAAAAAATCGCCTATTTTTGGGGACAGGTTTCACTTTTTCCCATATCACATGACATCACTACAACCTTATCACCTAGGACTACAACGTTATCACCTTATCCAAATGCATGGTGTTTGGCACAAAACAATGATTGTTTGCCACAGCTGCAAAAGGCGAGTTGTCGCCTGCTCCACTGGCGGCACATCGGCTGGACTGGGAGATGCTGAAGGGGGCTCCTGGCTCAGTAATGGAAATATGGAAAAAGCCTGGGAAACTCCCGGGGCGAAAGGAGTACGGGAAACCTGAATCTGAAAAAATGATACCAAGGATGATGGTTATCCCATTATTTATAGGGTTTTAATCATCCCAGGTGGTTAAAGGATTTTGTCCATCAACAGTAGCACCATTGCTGACTTTTTTGGGCAAATGTTCTTATCCAGCTTTGAGGTGTCCTTTGCCAGAGTAGCACCTGTCAAGCGATCCTTTTCAGCCTTCGAGAGCTTCCTTGGCACATCCAAGCATCCAATGCAGCCATCAGACTCACCGAGAATGGAAAGACTGATTTCAAAGTGATGGCACACAAAATGTGAGTGAAACTCTCCCAGTTTCAATCGTCTGAATTTTCCCACCCTTTTTTCACCTCGCAAGAGTCTCAAAGTCAGACTTAAGATCTGTACAGGGCCATGTGCAAAACTCCCCACTGCATCATGCTGGCCACCAGCTGCCAAGCTGCCAAGCTGCAGATCTCATCCAGGGCCAACCTTGGGAATGTCGAAGTGCTCAGACAAGCTACCCAAGTGAGCATTCAACTTATCCATTCGCTGACGATGGGTATACTTAATGGCCTCATTGATCCTTTGATTGCCACGCTTCTCACGAGCTAACTGGAAGGTTTTCTGAGCAGTGGTGGGACCTTGAGCTGCTCCCTTCTGCAACTCGGCTTGTTCCTGAGACTCCTGTTCAGCATTGGCCTGCAATTCTTCGGTCAAAACATCTTCTTGAGTTTTCTTCTTCTTTTTGGCAACTTTCACTCCGACTTCCTTGTTCTTATCTCCACCTTTCAGCTTCAAGCCAGATTTGATCACTCCATCATACTTGCCAGAGGAAGAGGACGCCATTCACCAAAATCCGTGCATTCACGGGCCCAAAAGATGCACAGATGGAAGTCAGCACTCAATCAGTGCGACAGTGTCTTTACCAAATTGTGATTGCACTGTGAATGCTGAATGTTTATGAAACCATTTGTCATGTGTTTTGATGGACCTTTTCATTCACCTATACCCAATATTGGCCAACCCTGTCTCTGTGCTGGTTGGAAACACGGGAGACACTTGAGCCAAAACAACGAGAAGCTTTTCTGGAGGATGCGCATCTAACAATCCCTACGATTTTCGCATCATCCTTGCGGAACATTCAAAGAGTGCAAGCCGGGGCACTCTCGTCTCACCAGCTTGTCCTCACATACAGTTTGGCTTGGGATGTTTGCAGAAATCACGGAGTTCGTATTGAAATGCCAATTTGGAAAGGGAAGGAAACACCTGCCGGGTCGGCCCTATCAACTATTTTTGAGATGCTCCACATGCACTGCTGACAAGAAGCATTCAAATATCCCACTCTCTCGATGTCGCCGGATGCCAGGTACATCATGCCTTTCACCCTCACCCCATCGCGCCATTCCTAAACTAAATGACCGCAAAAATGGGAAAAGGCTGCTGCAACAGAATGAGGAACATGCCAGAAACCAAGACCGAGTGGAAAGCACCTGTTGAAACATGCTTGCTGCACTTGGTTTTGTTCTCTTTTGGAAAGGTGCCTCCAATATTGCAATCAGGCAACGCCAGAAAATTTTTCTCCAGTGCGCTCATAGTCGCACTTCCTCAGCAGTGTACAGGTTTTTGGTGCTGCGGGGTGAAATCACACAGAATCCATCCCCAATAGTCTCAAGGGTGTCACTGTAGCCAGCCAATCAGTTGGCATTTAACTGCTTGTAAATAAAAACATAAGTCACTGGAAAAGACGCGCATGAACCCTGTGGCAAAAACTACTAGGGGGTGACGGATCAAAAGAAAACAAAATCAACAGGATCAAAACATATCAAGAGAATCACAAAAACAATATTGGTTTTCATTCCGTGCCTTCCTTCCTTTCTTCATTCTTCATCGCTTCCTCGCTTTCTTGATTTTATTACTTTCTATTTGTTTATTTATTTCTTCTCTGTTCGTTCGTTCCTTTCGTTTTGGTTGTTGATTTCCTCATCTTCAATTCCTCATTCCTTCATTTGCTATTTCTTCGGTTCTTCATTTCTCGGTTCCTTTCTTCCTTGCTTGAGGCTGACTTATATAGCAAGAGAATAGGAAATAGTATTTATTTTTGACCCCCTTATATATATGTATGATATTTTTTGCTTGATCCCCTTCATATATTTTCTGATATTTTTGGATGCCCATCGAAAAAACTGACGAAAATGTGGAATTTCAATGTTTCTCTTGACCCATGTTTTCTTGAAAGCGTGTCTTCAGGTCGATCCCTTTAATGCCAAGAAGCCCTTGTCCAGATCTCAGACCTTCATGGAACTGGCCAACATAGTTACTCTGTTCCTTGGGAAACATCAGATCTTCGAATTCATGTCGAATAGGATGAAGGAGTTGAAACACGAATTCATGACTCATGTGCCAAGATAGATGCACTTTCTAATGCTGTATGGGAGATATTTGAATGGCTCCACAATTGGATATGGTAGAGTCGTAGAATCATCCGTATGCATCAACAAGAGAAAAACACATCTATTCCCAATGGGAAAAAAACTGTTCAGTTCCAGATAAAGTCGTTTACCCTCCAGGAAATTCACATATCTCACCTGGGGAAGTTCGGAAAATCATCGACTCAAATATGCCAAACATCAGGGGGATATGTGAATTCCCTGGTATCGGTATTGGTGCATCTAAGTCTAAGGAACATCTGCATCATGAAGCTTTCCTGCTCCTTCAGGAATATCAGCCTTAAAGTCACCATCATAGCAACTGCCATTGGGCAACCTGTGGGGATTCTCCGGGTTTTTTTGTTGCTGGTGAGAACAAGTTCCAGAACTCCACCTTGGGAAGCATTATGGAACACCCATCTTTTGTGCCCCTCAACCAAGTTCACTGACAGATTTCAAATGAAACCTATCAACAAAAAACACCTGCAGCTGCTAAAATCTGTTGATACCCACAATTTCCATTTGCCAGGAAAACTTGGGAAGTTTCTTGCAAAGCATTTGAAATGCCCCCCGGTACAACTACAAAACAACAAATTCCAGCAGCCCAGCCTATAGGATCCATAGCCATGTCGTGCATCATGAAGCCAGCCACCACTGTATTGGGCACCGTCTCCAAAGCCCATCTGCCCCTGAAACACAGGATACATCAGGATACATCATGGATTTGTTATATATTGACGGTGATCATCAGAGAGGCAACGAAATGGTGCCATCTCGGAATCTCGGCATCCAGCCTGGCCGTGTCGCATATCATCTGCCCAGTTGCCATTGTATGCCTGGGAGACCATGTGTTTTTGGAAGCAGCTTGCTAGGTGATGCGAGACTACACTTGCTCATTGCTGATCGTCCAAATGCGATGCACAACGCCCTGTTCACTCATCAACTGCGGTCGATGATTGATGCAAAAAAAGATGCTGGTAACAAGTATTTGTACATCTATCAAATGTCTTGAGAATGACGTGCTGGCAAGTTGAACTACAACCGGTGGCGGTACTTCAGCACCATCCGCTAATTGAAAAAATCTACCATTTCTGGATTTACATTTTCAGTTAGAAAGGTGGGATTTCCAGAGAGCTACCTTGGATTGAGAGATCCTAACAGCCCTAGATTTTGGAAACCCTCGCCATGTCTGCCCAGCGACTGAGCCGTCTGGATACCTCATCAGTCCCTGGCCATGTCGGAGATCTGCTTCCCATCGACCCTCATAGACCGCGCCATCGTGATACGTGAATTTACCGTAGCCGTGGCGCATGCTGTTCAACCATTGACCAGTGTAGGATTCCTTCTTGGCATAATGGAACCTTAGCGTGTTTCACGAGGATTAGGTGAACCTGAAATTCATTGCTAAGTTATCCCAACTGTTTTAATGGATCCACAGTTGGCCAAAAATTCACCACTTCCACATGTCAAGACACGTTCCGTCTCCTTGCATCATGCCTTCACAGAACTCACCTTCATAAAATCCACCATCTGCACAATAGTAGGTTCCAGGCCTGGCAAATTGGAGAGAACAAAACATCCTGTGACAGAAAATCATATCTGTGTGTATCACCTTCATGGTCTCTCCCTCACCTATTTTCCTGAGTTTCGGACCCATGCCGGGCTCCTCGTTTGAACTGGCCTTCCTAAGTCATTGAAGATTGGGTGGGTTGATAAAAACATGCTCAAAACATTTACAGTATGTTATGTACAAACAAATGTTGTTGTATGATACATATTTACGCATATATACATATATATATATATACACAATACATACGCGTGGGTTTACACATCAATATGTATATTATACAAATATGTATGCGTATATATCTATATATAGACCCGTATATTCATAATATGTATGTGATTTGCCTGATCCACCAGTACTTATTATTCGCTCGCCGACATGGATTGAGGGATGGCTCCAACTGCAAGGCCCAGGCACGTACGAGTCGCCATTTGGATATTCCTCTCGGCTGAATCCATTCAACAAAGCCATGGGTGAAGCCCCACCCGGGGGAGAAGCCCGGAGCCGGACTCCGCTGAGATGCCACTGATGAACCGAAACGCCGGCAATCATGTACCACTCCACATGGATTTCATCACTCGGGTCAGCCGAAAATTGGATCAAAAATGGCAAATCCCAAAAATGTCGACTCTTGAAAGGATTCATTTTCACGGGAAATCCCTACACTCCTCAAATATTGTGCCAAACAACCTTTCCCGTCCACCCAGAAAAAAACCTCACTCCGCGCCCCGCCTTGATCTGTTGCGCCCATTGCCTATCGAGGCCCAAAAAATCAACAAATTACAACAAATTCCATCCCAAGGCAACGGCTGGATAGCGGGTTGGATTTGTGGATAGCGAACAATTTTAATGTGGAAATTTGGACAATGACTGTCAATCAATCATAGCAAATTTTCCCCCACAATCTCAGCTCAAGAGCTCCGGCTTTTTTTTGTTGTCCCTTCCTGCTGTGACCATCTCTTCGTTACCACGCACTGCTCCTGTCACAGTACCTCACCTCATGGGAGGTCTCTGGAAATGGAATGATTCAGACCCACCCTGTCAAAAGGCCAGAATGCCACCAAATTTCGTGTGGCAGAAGCCACTGACACGGTTCCGACGCAAAACATAAGCATTGCCTGAAGCATTCCTCTGTCACTATGGCTGGCCATGACATGCTCAGCCGGCAACAGGTTTGTTTGCGAATGTACATTGATTGTTTGCAAGGCGACGTGGGTTGGCACAAAGCGAAGCATTTTTGCATTGCTCTGCTCGCCACCGCCCCTGCTCCCAGCAAGAAGCTCTGTATGGCAATGAAAATGCATTTAAAATGTTGCACTTCTGTGCCTTTCGATAATCGAACAGCAACTTTTCAGGTGTGCTGCATGAACTCCAGATTACAATCGATCGTGTCCTTGGCACTCAATAGACCGCACAGCGTTCAGCACGTTCTACATGTGCAGCCGTCTTCTCAGCGCTGCGGCCTAAGTACGATGGGCTGGGCTCGCTATCAAGCTATGATTGAAAACGCGTTCCCAATCAAGGAGCTTTGGATGTTTATTTTTTTCGTCTTCCTCACGTCTCTTCCCTTGCAAAAAGGAAGCTGGCTTGCGGTGCATTCATGAGCTTGGGATTGAATTGAAGGAGCATCATGAATCATAACTATGAGTTTGGCTGAACGTCTGGATGCAGCTTAAACTCTTCAAAACAAAAGTTCCACTGCAGAGTTTGTTTGAACCACAAGCTGAAAAGTCTCATGGTCAGTTCGAGTTCGGTAATCTCATCAATTAAAAGGATCAAGAGATTCCTTTTGAAATCTATTGAACCTATTCTGAATCACCGAGATAACTTCTCACCACACACTCCGAAAAATTCGAAGAATATTTCAAACTGCCTCAATTTGCCTTCATCATCCCCGTGGGCCCCATGGATCTTCTTCTCTGGTCAGCCTGGAGTGCACAAGTGGGGTCATGATTGGGCTCAACAATGTCTCAACTACTTGTTTTTTAGGTGGATCGCTGATCACGACATGATCTCCAAGAAAATCTGAAGATATCTCAATTTCAATCCAGGCAAGTGCAAAAAAGCACTAAACCTCCAGAAGGCCGATTCTTCAAGACAACATTCCAACATCTTTCGCGAGTGAGCCCTGGCGTCCCTGGTGTGTGACGCCAGGGCTCTCTGAAAGTTCCAATGTATCAAGAAGTGAGCATTTCTGCAAGCTCCAAACTCTGCGCACTTCCATCGTAATCATCTAAATCGTCTGCTGGACTGTGAACTGGAGACCATCAACTTGATAAAACTCGAGCACGAGTGTCTCCAACCTTTCACGTCTTGCTGCGCCGAGTTCTTCTATCTCTCCTTACAAACCTGTCCCCCGTCGCAAGATGGGTGTAGTTGACCCATGACCTGTCAGGCCTGTCACCAGGTCGGCCGCGTCCCCCACCGTGGTGGTCCAACGCTGGGGAGACTCTCCCAGCCTTCCCGCGCCTGTCGGCCCCAGCAGTGCATCTTCTGCAGCTCTCATGGCATCTTCCCGGCTCAAGAAGCCGAATTTCTTACCTGGGCATGTGAAAACAACGGGTCTTTTGATCAATGTCATCTGGGAACAACCCCCCACAATAGTAAAGGATTGGAAACCTTTGCTGATTTACCTGGTTTCCAATCCATCTCCCCAAAAATCCAGTGGTTTTTCACGGAGATTTGGGGGTTCACCTGGTTCAACCCTCACAAAAACCAAGTTTTTTACCCCATGACTGAGGCGAGAACAGGTCTCTGAGATAAAGCCCCAAGGTCGCTGGCGGGTGCCTCGTTGAAACCGAGTAATGGTAACCTGTTGGGCGCGGATCTGGTGTCACCAGGGTGGATGTCTGGCTACCAAATCAGGATGGGAAAATGTGAACCCAGAGAACTCCGCAGAAAGGGGAGATATGATGTAACAATGTAATTCAGTCTTTGGGCCGGGACTATGTTTCAATGAAATCCGAAGCATGGGAGGCCTATTTCAAAGTTATCTTAAATTGAAGCTTTCAGTTATGAGGACCGTCTGCGGCAGTCCTGTGTGGCTTGTGTGCGTATGCTTAACACCGTGATTTTCTATGCCGCAAGTCCCGAGAGCCAATTGCCCAAAGAATGCCTTGAGAATGTCTCTACCTTTATATGCCTTTTTCCCTGAGTTTGGGTTTCTCGCAGCTACAATTTCAGTCCCTTCTGGCGCTTCTGTGTGGAGGATTATCCAGTATGTCCCATCTCTCCGGTGGATCTGTGTCTTTGACAAACCCTTCAATGGAACATGTCCATTTTTGACATGTTTGGCCCTGCAAAGGATGAACCCTGCTCCACGAAACGGACTTGAACGCTGGTGCTTTGGTGCTCTGCTATATACTTTTATAAATCACTTATAGGCGTATAGATATGCTTATAACCTTGTAGGAATAGACACCTGTTTCCGACGCAACATGCCATGTTCTACAATGGCCCAATCATGGTGTGATTTCTCTAGTCAATTGTGGTGATGTCTCAGTTCAAAATCCAGCGAGATTTTCATGTTTCATGTGTATCGGGTCATGGATCTTGTTGTTTTGGGTTGACTTGGTTGCACCGGTGTCAATCAAACCCCCTTTCTTCACTTTGTCAACTGTGTGTAGGCTTGTAGGTTGTGCGGATTCCGTTAGAAAAAAGGCACAAACGATGAATGAATGGTTAATGGGTGCTTCGGTCTAAACTTAAATTGATCACAACTTAGCGACTTAGCTACCGCGTCTTTCTTCTCAGCATTTGCCGCATCAATGTGTACATAGTAAGGCCCTCTTGTTACAGTTGCCCTCTTGTTACAGTTTTCCGGCTGAATTTATCTGGTTGGCATGTCTGAACACAAGAACTTTGAGGAAATCTTGCATCAATATCTGTTCATCACTGCATGTCGAAAAAATGCGAACGCCCATTCTTAAATTTACAAACCACCCTTTGAATCCCTTTGAATGATCCTGCATTCGTACATGTTCGCACTGCGCCCCAGGGTTGTCCAATTTGTCGAGGTTATGGGTCGTAAGATACATTCACAAGAGATTCCATCCAATAACACCAACAGGATCCCATCTAGCATCACCCTCTACTTTCATGTGTGTTTGCTGAAATTGTCACAGCCTTTCAAGCCTTTTTCAAAGCTGCGGAGGCTTTCGGGGTGGTGGGTGTTTCAGGATGTGATATGGCGGTGATGAATCCGACATCCACTGGGCAAGTTGGTACCAGGGAGCCATAGAACCATCCACGGCAAGCTTCCTCGGTGCCTGTACAAATCCAATCACTGAATCGTTCCGCTCACGAGCACCACGGTTCCACTCCTGCAAGGAAAGGAGTTTTTGGAACCCAAGCGGCTTTAAAATCAACGGAGTTTTTGAGTTCTTCTTCTTTGACTATTTTGGGGGTGAAGCACAGTAACCCCCGACTTCTCTCAATCCGACGTATCGGAGGTATCGTATCGTCGTATCGGAGTATCGACAGGACTTCGCAGGATTTTTTGGGCGAATCGATGGACCAATTTCGCAGAACCGCCGGCAGCTGGGCGGCCACTCAATGAGTCGGCTGGAAGCATTGGCATTTGCCGCCAGGAGGCTGAAGACATGGAAGGAGCCACTGAGGTATGCCCTGAACGGTCGACTGTAGCATCACCATCGGCATCTCCTACTTGTGGCCTCAGTTGCTTGAAGAAAAACCGGCCTGAAATGTTTGGAGCTTAAATGGATTCAAGTGGAGAATTTCATGGTGAGACTGATAGTGAGTTGAAGTGCAATGGCTGAATAATCCATAGGTCAAAAGAGTCAAAGACCAGACGGAGCCGGAGGTCTAAGATAGAAACCAACAAGTAGCTGCATGCAGACCTTTAAAAAAAAGAACCTTTACCCAAACAAAATCAAATATCAAAGTAGCATAACTCTGAAATCCTCTCAGGTCACTGAACTCTTTGCCTTAAAAGAAAAAGCTGATTCCTTAACTTATGATACATTGCCACTGGCCGTTCCCTTCAAGACTCCCAGGTCATATCCAGGCTAGGCGGCGGTGATGGTGACGGCGACGGCGATGGCAGGGACGGCGCCGGGGAGGGCGCCATCGACAGTGGGGTGGCAGCGGGTGACTCAGCAGCCTGCGGAGCACGTGAGTCCCTCCATGAAAAGGCACAAGTACCATTAGAAAAAGGTACTGTAATATATAATTACAACTCCCTGAAACTAACATAGACCCTGAAAATGGATGGTTGGAAGACGATCCGTTCCTGTTGGGAAGGCCTATTTTCAGGGACTATGTTAGTTTCAGGGAGTGTACTAGGTTTGGAGATGATTATAGAAACCAATTGCCAAACACTGCCTGTGCAAAGCGCCAAACAGAGGCAAATCGAGGAGCACAGGATATCCATTTGATACCTCAGAGCAACTGCCGCGAAAAAAAAGAAGGTCCCATGCGAAACGATAGTCGCAAATTGCAAAAAACAAATCCTCAAGAAGTGCCGACTGTCACCAACATCCAAATGAAATCAAATGAAGCAATCCATGTAATCCCAATGTATCATGTCTATTCAATCTCAGCGTCGTCCCCTCGGAGCTGATCCATCCTGGTTGAAGCAAGGCAAACGGGAAGGATTTCCCTCACTGAAAATCAGTGGATTTTTTGTCGTGGACGGTGTGGATAAGTTCAAGACAGTTGGCGTGGATTATGGTTTATTGATTTAGGATCAAGGAAAATTGTGGTTGGTTGGTTGATTCTGGTTTATTGTATTTATTGATTTAGCACCGCCCCATTTCCGGCCCCTTGGCCTCTGTCGCGATTTCAGCTTGCTGTTTGCTGGAGTCCCTGCATGCGGTGCTGGGTTGCTGAAAGAATCTCCACTTTTGCCAAGAACAAAAGCCTTGCTTTCCGATGCGACCAAGACACGCGACTTCTTTTCCAAGCGCAACCTTTGCTTTTGCTTCGAAAGACAGCAGTGTTGATTAAATCGATCAAAATGCCAACACCTCCCTGTGCTCCAAGCAACCTCTTCAGACTCTTCAGCTTCCAAACTGTTGCGTTTCTCCTTCTCCTTCTCGAGCTCAGGCCGTTTCCCTGCAGGATGTGCAGTTGCAACAGTTGAAGGCCAGGGTAAGTCGTCATGGGGGTGTCATCTTTGGTGCCTTGCCTGAGTTCATCAAAGGAGCACGGCCAAAGGCTTTGGGCGTCGCAGGCTTCACGCCGACATGCGACAAGATTTGTTGAGCTTCCGCAGAGGCTGCCTGGAAGCAGCAGAACAACTCTGTTTTCTCAAAAAAGAACCATGCTCTCCTCCTATCTCCCATTGCTTCTCTGAAATTCTGTGGATTGCGGTGTCACTGGGAGGTCTGTCAACGGCTCTTGCGATCCAGGTGGCATCCGCATGTAGCCAAGATAAAACCTCAACCAAAAGGCAGATCTAAGGCAAGTGTCACAAAGCACTGGCTCACTAGCTTTTCCGACAGCTTGACATCCACACTCACAGACGTGTACACGTGTACACGTTGAAACAAAAAATAATATATATTATATATTATATATACTACATACATATACAAACATGTTCATGTACATGTATATAACATGTTTCTCTTCCTTCCTCCCGACACCTCTTTTCCTTCGCCATGTGACATTGCCCCATCCAGGTGCACTGGATGCGGTTGGACTCCCATGGCTGCTGCCACCTTCTGCGGGGATCTTGGCAGCACAAGATGAGGCGGGTGCTTCAGGAAAGGCAGCCATAAAGCTAGGCCCCAATAGCATTGGCCCACCTGGGTGGCCAAGTGAAAAAATGCGTGAGGTGATATGGAATCATCTTTTATGTCGGGAGGTCCGAAAAAACCTTGGATGTGAATCTGAATCCCTTGAAATTGGCCCCTGAAGTGGTTTTGGGTGCTCATGTGCATGATGAAACTGCAACCTGATCCTGAAAACACTACAGAATTCTTCGGCAGGATACCCATGTCATCACCATCAAGCGGAATGTCCTCGCGAACACCGTTCGGTAAGGATGGGGACAGCACACCTAGTTGCTCATTGCGTCTTGCCATCCGCGGCAACAACTTTTGAGCTGAACCTCACTGGGATACAATTGCTTTTCCTGACCCAGGCTACCAAAAAGTAGCATGCAAATAAATATCATCCGGAAGATTTGGTGACATGGATGCCAGCTACCCATCCAAATCTTGTTGGTATCAACTGGGTCAAATCTGCTCACCATCGATTCGGGGAACTTTTGGAACCAGCAGTCCTCAGGTGGATCTTCATTCTCCTCATTCTCATCGCCCGAGGTGGCCCAAACTGCACTTAGCCAAGGATGTTCAATGACATCATCCAAACCTGGACATCAAAATCTCCCCGTTTTGCAGGGGGCCAAGTTGGCCAATTGGATCCCAGTTGGCCACCACTCCAGGAAGCAACCTTCGGGAATCACCCAACCCAAGGGGCCCGGAACCGGGTTCCCGGACTCAGTCGCTGTTCGGGTTCGTGTTTCAGAAGGCCCAACAGGAGATCTTTGGCCTCACACGAAACGGCCCAATTGCTGATCCGGAGACTTCAGATGTTGTGATCCCAAAAAAGAGGAAAATACCTGGATAAACATAATTGTGTATTCTATATACTATAATATTTACCTTATCATGTACATATGTATGCTGTATGCATGTACAAGTGATTCAACTGGGCGTGTGTGTGCATGAGTGTATATGTCTACAAGTCCCTCCCACCCTTCCACATGCCTCCTGACTCACTCGCTGCCATGCCTGGGGGTCTGGCATCTTTTCAGCAAAACTCACGGAAAAGAGGTCAAAAACCCATGTTTTATAAAACTTACTTGGTCTTTATGTATGCAAATGCATATTCATATATGATATGATATATGCATATATATGCTAATAAACACATGGAATACATACAGAATGTACAACCTATCCTTTGCGCCATCCCCATAGCCATCACCCATCTAAGGGCCCCACAGCTCCACGCAAGGTCAGCTCATTTACCTCCTCCCCTGGTGCCATTTGGTGGGATGATAGGAAATAGGAAACATGAATAGAACTCCATATTCTGTACTGAAAAATCCTTGAAAAACATCTAGATCTAGATTATACCTCCTTCCAAAATGGGAGGAGGCGGCAAGCCTTCTTGAGGATGAGATCCCTCCAACATCACATACCTCACCATGTCAGGATTGAAATTTCACTAACTCTGGATAGCCAAACAAAAATGCAAGCAAGGCTGCGACAATGAATCAGAATCAACATCATATATAAGACTCATCACTCTGTTTTCACTCCAAAGTGGGATGACTCTCTGGCTGCCATGTTAGCAGCATAGGCCAAAGGCCA
>DF241219.1:23689-85565 GCA_000507305.1 Breviolum minutum Mf 1.05b.01 | reverse complement strand
TGGGTATGTTCGTCCCTATTTGGGGAAATGATTCAATTTGACTAATATTTTTCAGATGGGTTGACACCACCAACTAGTATGAGCAGATATTAACGTGGAGCCAAGCTTCTTCACAAGAGAAATGGCATGTCAAGTGGCACGTCTTTTTTGATTCTCCTAAGATGTCGGAAGTATGAAGAAGTACCAAGTACTGCTCGCGTTTAATTTAGACGCTGTTCCATGTGCACAGTTTGTTTTTTGTGTTTGTTGCTTTTGTATTGCTCAGCTCAGAGAACAGAACATTTGAAAGGCATCAACCGAGAGTCGTCAGTTTAAAGCCCAAACTGCAGACTCAAAAGTTGCAGGTTATACGGTTATACCATAGGTTTCCACTACCTTTTGCAAAAGGCAAGGGTTTTTTTTCGACTCTTAAACAACACCAAACCGCTGAGGCTGTGTCCGGCGTAGTGACCCTGATCAACGAGGCCATCGGGTGACCTTTGTGGTCGAGGATGATGACTGGGAGCTGTTCCCGGGAAACTCCCTGCCCGGTGCAGTGCATGAGGCCATCTTGAAAGAAGTATTGAAGCAGCCTCGCCCCTTTGGATCAGCAAATCGCAAGTAGGGAACCTTAGTGGATGGACTCTTATAACAGGTGGTGTTCATATCCAAAGATTTGGTGATTCTCAAGTCTCAAATCCTGGAATGTTTGAAGAGATACGGTTTAATGATGTTGTATCAAGTTTGGCGTGTACTTGTCTACATATACAGGTACAGTGTACATATGTGGATTCCCTAGTCTCTTTCATAACCCTTAAAGGGAAAAAGGCTGGATCCGGAAATGACAGACAGACATGGTTTGGATGATGTTTATATTCCTGGTCAATGATGTACATATTACATACATTTCACCTTGAAGTGATTCCGAGATGAGTTTTGGTTTTGAATATTCATATTGTTTGGAACATTGTTTATAGATATGGTATATAGGACTTTGTTGGTATCCCTAATATTAGTCACAATATCACATTTCAAGTGGTTTGCTTCATTTTTTTTCTCCTTCACTGAGAGCAATCCGACAGGTTCAACGAGAAAACTAAAAAGTGGGAAATGAAGCCTGGTATGCCCTCTGGCCACGTGCTGAACGCCACCACAACGATGGCTACTTGGCCTCACCAAGGACTTGTTGTTGGCTGGTTGGTGCTAAGGGTAGCAAGAAGTCATAACAACGATGATAGTATATATAATCTACATGCACAGATAAACGGCTGGCTTAAGAAAGGCTTAGGTTCAAACAAACCTGATACTTTCACATTCTGAGACACATGGGACTACACTGTTAGAAGGTTAGTAAGTAGTTTTCAGATGGGTGGCCCGTTCATCAAAGGAACAAGTATAGTTGGGTTGTGAGGCAAAGACTTCCAGATCACTGAAACACAGAGCACGTGAACCCTGAACCACGGAACGGTCTTGAAAGGATTTTATGTCAAAACACGTGTTATTCCAATGCTTTGAATGTATGCCAGTCACTTGATGCTTTGGTTCCCCAACACCTTTTCGCTTTCACCACAAGGGAAGGCTTTCCCAAAGAAAAACTCTAGATGTTCATTGCCGCTGTAACCAGGTTTGGTGCTTGCTTGAGGCTCCATGGCCGAAACCGGGTGAATGGTTTCCCAAGATGGCCCCTTTAGTTCCGTATCATCTCCTGGTTCAAGCTGGGTCAAATGAGGGCTGGTCAGTATATTTTTGTTGGATTATGTTTTAAGGAACTCTGGCAAAAGAATCCTGGGGGTGCCAAGCAGTCTGACATAGTTTTGCTATTTGGGGAGCCAAGGGGGCTAAAGGATTACTTCAGATTCACATGCCTTGGCAGATTCCGTCCCACCCCAACATCCCGGGAAAAATAACATGTGCATGTTTGTGATTTGAAGAGTATATGAACAATCATTATCTCTTGGCATCTCTTTGCTAGGGGGTTGCACATAGACATTAATCAGTGTGTTTAGGGAATTTTGATTAATTTTGAATGATTCAGAATAATAATCTATAGAATCAGTGTATAGTGTATATATATATATATATATTTATTTATTGATATAATATATATATATACATGTTTACCCACTAGATAAGGTTGATACAGGGATTTCGCACAGGTAGGTGTAACCCAGATTAACCCACTATTTGTTTCTGCAGGTGGCACTTCGAGGCTGGTGATTTGGGGTGTGTGGAAAGTTGATGTGTACATCCTCCGCAAAAGCTAGTGTACCAAACAAACATACATGGAACCTGAACAATTTGAATATGTACAATATCTATTGAAAAGGAGCAAATAGATTATTCATCCACTTATATTTTGAGCTTCCATGTTGGTGTTCAAGTGTTTAATGTGGCCGGAAATTGAACATGACCATATCCAAAGAAGTATCTCCTCTTCCAAACGCGTTGTTTTCACGTGGATTTTCGGGTGTCTAGATTCTTTGAAACGTAGATTGCAAAACCATTTGAATATGGACGAAAGAATGGAAGTGATTGTTTCCTTTTGGGATTGCCCGTTCGTTTTAAAGAGATTCAAGGTGCAGTTGGCTGAGGATCGCCAACAGTAGTTGATAAATCCAGCACTTTCTAAGGCTGGATAAACCTAAACAGCTATTTTGCTCATGTTGATAGGGTGCAAAAAAACCAGTTTTATCTATGTTATTTGTAGTGTTTTTTGAAACCTTCCGGGGGTTACGTTCATATCATCTTCCAGATGGTTTCCACAGGACCCGGCTTTGATGATCATCCTTTGCTGACGGGAAAGCTCCTCCTCCTGATCCTCGTGTGTATGGCTCCGGTGCCTTTGGGAGGTTTGCATTAGCATCTTTCACATTGGGTGTTTTAAGAAAAACACATGATGTATTGGAAAACTTATATAAAATTACACGGTTATAGTTTTCAATCAGAGTAGATGGTTCGAAGATATTGTTCCATGGCCATCCATGGTCATCATAATAAAGAAGGCTTCAGCATGACACTCTCATCAGCTCACCCATGAAGGCGCTCCTTCATGTGAGATGACAAGAGAACTTTTGTGGTTGGACGACATCAACATTTCAACCCTTTGCCACTAGAAAGTAACAAGTCTCTGGGGACGTCAGGGATTTTGTTAAGGCATGTGTTGTGCTGTCATGAAACCATCGAAATCCATTGAAATTCTCAAAAAGAAACAACACGTGGAACATGATTGCAAGTTCCGGTTGTTGTTTTTATATTGTCTCATATCTCGTGATGCGTCAAATTTCCCAATTTCACCCGTGGCGAGTTGTGGAAGGTACCATGGGCAAGGATATACAATCAGGATCACAGTTGAACGCCTCAGATATTGAAGTTTAGATAACTGATTGATGGCAACTTCAATTCAGCGCCACTTGAGGTTGGTATGTTTTCCTTCCAGTTTCGTGATTCAGAGTCTTAGATAAGGATTTTGGCTAGATACATGCCGGGATGGTGCCGGATTGAAGGGCCATCAAGAGCAGTTGCAGTGATGAAGGGATGGATTGGGAGGATGTAATCTTCTTTGGACTGCCAGTAGTTGAAGAGTTGAAGCAAAGCTGAAGCAAATGTTCGAGTGGTTTGCTATCCATTTGCCGATCCATGCGGTGTGACAAACAATAGTTAAATTTACTCAGCAAACAAATGGTACAGGCATTAGTCTACGTGAGATGCACCTAGTTTATCTCATCAGTCCATTCCATTAGCTAACAGGCTGGTGTACTTGTTGAAGGCATGTTCCCAGTGAGTTTCCGAAAATACAGAAGCAAAACCACCAGTCCCAATCATCAAATTTAGTTGCATTCACAAGCATCAAAGTCGGAAAAAATAAGACATTCCTCCAAGGAAAAAAATCCAGGAATTTTTGGAACTACCCTTCCCTCACACTGAGGCCTTGCCCAATGCACTGTGGCTGGAATCTTGGGTGTTTTTGCAGGCCTCGGTTTGGGGGGGGGCAAACCTACCAGACATGCTGAGCCTGGAGGTAGATATCACTATAGGTTGAGGGAGCGATTTGGAGCTCAGAGTGAATGCTGATGTTCTAGGTTGATTGTGGTTATGTTCCGTTACAATGTTTTGTTTTATGATATTTAGTATGCGTACGTATTGTATGTATATATATATATATGTTCATACATTATACATGCATTTTTTTTGAGTTGATTCAAACTGATGTATTTTGTTATGTGTGATCCCCTTTACATGTTTCATCATATTTTTGATACACTTCAAATCTTCCCGCGTTTGAACGGTGGCCGTTGATGAGAATACATGAAAGCATCCGAAGCATGGAATCATACCTTTGAGTCAACAATTGTTGGCCATGAGTGATTGGATCTTCAAGTTGATGTGAACCTATGAACTACATCATCTCCTCAGATGTTGATGGCAATTTTGCTTGAACATCAAACATTGTCACCAACAGTCCTGCTGTTTGGCAGGCACAGCAGCCTATTTTATTCGGCAACACTATTTCCCCTTGGAAGTGGATAAAGTCCAACCCTCGGTGAAGTCGGGGAATGGAATGGCAGCATTTCCTTTACATCGGCGAACAATAACCAGAAAACATATCCTCATTTGTTTTCAGTGTTGATGAAATGAATCTGAAATGATGTTTCAATGGATCATGTTATCATCATGTTGGGGTTTTCTTCAAGCAGATGTTGCTGTAGCCATGATCCATGGAAGATGACAGATGATTTCTCCACGGTTTTTTTCTGAGATTCTCAATTTGCTGGGTAAGTTGATGTAGTTGATGTAGTGGACTTATGAGAATTCATTGGCAACACGAGCCAAATAAAGCAGTTCAACTTGTTCGCCTTCAGGTTGTTCAACAATTTCTGGGGTGGATGCGTACCCACCAACACTTAAGAACAGCAACCCAAACTACCAACCACTTCGAATATGCCTCCAATATGCGTGTCTACAAAGGAACCTTCAAAATTGAACTTTGCAAGAAGCACTCATGGCTACTGTCCAACATTGCTTGAGAACCATTGTTCTTGCAGTGTGATTAAGTATCACCCATTCATTGGTGCATGATTATTTGAGGTATCAGCATGTATCAACAATATCACCTGGTTTTCTCCCCTCACTAAACCCACTAAACCTAAGCACCATGACAACCTCATCCCAACTCCATGGTAGCGCTTCAAAGCTTTCACCCGAAACTTTCAGGAATGGTGCATGCATGAAAGCTGGTGCTTGCAGAGTGGGTTGGAGATCTCAGACCGGCTGGGTTTTTCATGGCTTTAACTGGACTTTTGCCAGTATCACCGGGTGATGCTTTGAAAATGGGGGCTCCCTGGAAAAGGAGATTCCGTTTTGGAAACCAGCCTTTTCAGGTTTCATGTTGAGTTTTCGGGGGTGTATATGTATATATACTTATAGACATGCATTTGCAGAAGAAATAACGGATGATAAAGGTATGATCCAGTTGACTAAAATATTTGTCAAGTTGGCTGAAACCAGTATGTAGCGATGTGTTACGATGATTCCAAGCTTGCTGTTGTGCTTGATGTGATTCGATGAATATGTGCCTGTCGCCACCTTGTTCATATTGAGTATGTCTTCAGATGGATCCTATCACAAAGGGTGGTATATCGGTATATCATACCCCCAAAAAAAATCAACATGTCACCTGAAAAGGGACCATTTTAAAAGGAATGTAGTCTTCCAACCATTATCTTTCATGGGATATGTTAGTTTTCGGGGGAATAACTTCAAGTTGGAGGTGTCACTCAAGTTGTTTGTTTCGCTTGAATGTGCCTTCTTTGGGGAAGCATCGAGCAAACTCATCTCTTGGAAGACTTAGTGGAGGTCCATCAGCAGCCGGATAGGTATAGGGCAGGATGTCCCTAAAAGTTAGTCCATGGTTTGTAACCGGGGTCAAAAACCACTTAAAATTTGTATTATTTTTTCTCGGAGGTTGCAAATTTTATACATTCCTTTGGTTAAAGTACATTCCCAGTGCTGAGGAAAGCATGATGTGACCATGGTGAATGCACGATAGATGTAGAGTGTGCATCTTTTGGAATGGCTTGTTTACTATTTCACAAGAGCTTTGAAAGAAACTGTCGCATAAAAAATTTTTTATGATGTGTATATACTACAAAATATATACACACATGCATACTTAACAATAAAGCGTTTAGATACATATATCGATATATCGATACATAGTGGTATATGATATGGGAATATAGACATGGTTATGCATGTATTTTTGATTTTGTGTAGTATGACCAGCTGAGGAAACCATGGGATCCTTTTCTACCTGAAAATGATGCAGTGGTCACAGCTGCCACGGGGCTAAGCAGCGTGGTCAGCACCACCTTGCAGGTGTGGAAATGTATGACTGGTTCGTGTCATCCAAAGTGTTGGTGTTGTTGTCGTTGTGGTGGTTGTTGTTGTTGTTGTTGTTGCTGTTGCTGTTGCTGTTGCTGTTGCTGTTGTTGTTGTGGTGGTGATGGTGGTGATGGTGGTGATGGTGGTGGTAGTTTTGTTTGTTCGTGAGCTAGTTAAGCAGGTCATGAGTGAAGGAAAGAAGGTCGCCAGCTGCACATGACAGTTTTCCATTTTGAGATGAAGGTCCATAAACTGAAGTGCCTTTCCAATCAAGTATTCTTGGGACCTAAGCCATTGATGAGGTAACCCATCAAGAGCACCGATTCCGATTGAAAGTAGATGGCAAAACTCTTTGAAGGTTGCTCAGGAAGGGTCCGCAAAAACAAATACATAAGAGTTTTGTCATCTCCTTTCCGGGTCTGCGGAGATCCTCTTCCGGAGTGCATTTTCCTGAGTTTTGGCGGTTCATCGGTTGGAGAAGTAAAGCGGTATCAAAAAATACACCAACATTATGAGGTTGTGTTTGGAGGAGAGAAATGCGTGGCGTACATGTTGCCCTTATCATCAAGGACATCGGTATTCCATAGTTGCGTACGTGTATATGACATACACTCAAAATGTTGATGTATGCACACAGTGCAAAGGGCCCAGTGCATCATGAATATTTGATGAGCGTCAAAATCTGGTACTGTAGCGTTTGTGGATTCAAATGGATGGTGTTCATTGTGATTTTCATCATCTTACATGGTGAATCCAATATGACAAAAGGGTGCAGGTTCACACTTCATTCTCAAAGATACCATGGTAGGTAGTGATGCTTCATTACTAATCCATTGAAACCAAAGATGTTTTTTTCTGTCAAAAATTTGGGTGCCGGTGTTTCTCCCTACAACATGTCTTGGAAATAACATCTTTGTTGCCATCAAGGGGATGTACCTGGCATAGATTGATCCATCCTACCACTTGATCCCTGATCCAGGCTGGTTTATCTTCGCTTGCCACTGCAGCAGCCGGTCTGGAGCTTTGTAGATGGGTGGTTGCCACTCCCAAGTTCGGTGGCGATTTTGGAAGGGAAAAATGATTAACCAAGATTTCCAGGTGGTATATTTTTGGAACATCATATTTGGTATGACAAATGCTATGTCAACCTGACCTCATCCTCCAATTGATGTTCTGTTTTACACATATTTTCTGTTGAAGATTGAACTGTGATTTGGTGATGTCCCAATGGTTGGGGATGAATGGTTTGGTGTTTCAACCTACAAAGTTGATTTCATCACCTGATGCCTCAATTTTTTGGTGCTTCCAAGTAATTGAAGCTCCAATGAAATCTCTAGTTGGATTACAAAACACCAATGAAACACCAATTAACTCACCAATGAAACACATTATCTGGAGGTGTTTTTGTTGGAACAGGAGATGTATGGACAAATCCACCATCAGTTTTGAGCTCGATTTTTTCATTCCTTTCAGCCACTGAGGTGACAAGCTGAAGGTTGAGGAGACGCTGATGTTGGTGGTGGTGGCGGTGCCGTGTTTGACATGGGGTAATGCAAGAAAGATTTTTCGCACATCAGACTGTAGCTGATAAATTCCATGGTACATAGTACATACTTCAAGTTGCAAGCTGCAAATTAATTTGATGAAATGGTGATTATGGAATGGTATAGTTTGATCCTCTTACCTTCTTGGAATCCACATGTGTAGTATTTTAAAAAATCCTCGTTAGTCAGTTGTTTTTCAGGTTTGTTGCGATGATTGTATTGCCCTGTACAGAAGGGAAAACTATCATCCGTTGAAGGAAGCTTCATTGAGATTCCTTACAGCATAATGTCATGGAACGCTTCTTTTGGTGGGAACCACATTGTCTTGCGGGTTTTTTGTTGAGAAGATGGATTGCAAGATTGTGCAAACCAAGCATATTAATGTATTGATATTAACTAAATTGCAGACCAGAATCTTGCCAACCCGGAAAGTATGGAACCTTCCTGAAACAGTTTAGATATTTAGATCATGTTGGACAAAGTACTCGAACCAAGCCAGATTTCCTCAATACGTGAAAGTGTTGACCCTGATGTCCAACTTCTAGTGTACCTTCAATAGTCACAGTATTACATCCATCTACGGAAAAGACGGATGCCAATGACTGCTCTCACCAGATACATGATTTGCTAGGTAGGGGGCTTCAAAACTTTCATATCCGCCCCTACAACTCGAAAGAATTGAGTATGTTTCACCTGTTTTAATCTTTAGTTGTTTGTCATGTTCATGGCAATTGGTGATCCTTTGATGCTACAGATGTACCTCTAGTTCCCTTTACATCACCTCCAATGGAGGGTATCCATATTTACGCTCCCTCAAACTAGCCATAGCACCTCAAAATAGATGGTTGGAAGACGAAGATTGTTTTCTTTTGGCATAACTTACTGACAAATGCGAACTGTTAGTTTGAGGGATTGTAATATTCAACTTCTTTTGCTCTGTTGTACTGCTGTTCTACCTGGGGCATGCTGGGATGGGTTGAATCCGCCCATCCTCATGGGTAACCTTTACTTGTTTCAGCTTGGGGTGGATCATTGCATGTTGGGCTCGGAGATTTGTAAGATCTTGCTACCTATTATGACACAGATCCAAGTTGAAACAAATGTGAGACGTTGGAGAAACTCTTCCCAAGTGCAGTGAGGAATCTCAGATGTAGATTTTCGAAACCTCGGTCCATCGGTCGTTCAAAATCGTCGGAAAAAAAGTGAAGCTACAGGAGGTTTTGTCAAACTTCCCATACATTTCCCGATAGATTTATGAACAAACTCTGTTACCCCCCCCCCCCATTTTTGGAATCAAAATAGATGGCTGGCCCTCCATTTTCACCACTGATCACTCTCCAAATATTTTTAGCGTTTCGGCCATGGTGACTTTGGCTTCGTTCCTTTCCATCATTTTGCTTCCCATTGTTGCGGGAGATGCTTCTTGCTTGACAGCTACAGAAGCATTAATTGCAGAAGCTCCAACTATGTCAGAGGTCCCTTGGCAACAAGGTAAGGTACCCTGATCCTTTCCTGAAACTAATATGATGTATTGCGGGAGTGCAACCAGGTTTCTTCTGGCCGACCATACTTTTCTTTATTGAACAACTATGTCCTATTCATTTTTGGAATCAAATTTAAATCAAAACCACGAATACGTCCATAAACCAACAAGCTGTAAATGTAATCCACTTCAAAAACTCGTGAGAAGCATGTGTTTGTGTAATCTTTAAAAGATCTTGTTGTCTCGTGAGAGCCCAAGGTTTCAATCAATCATGGATTTATTTCATTTGCAGATTCCAATGTCACACCCTCTTTTAGCAGTGATTGTTTGCTGACTGTACCAGTTGTGTACCCTTTTTGGGTATCAGATTTCTATCGCTTGATGGATGATTGGCGTTGGATCTAACTGCTGTGATGTTGGCAGATCTAAGGGGTTGGCTAAGGTGAATCAAATAGAATGGTCATGCGACCTCAAAAAATGAACAGGCTGTGAACATGTGGGAATGCAACAAGCCCAACAAATCTGTTATTTTTTGTTGGTTGCAATTTTTGAACTCCACCGGACCTTGAGGTAAGTATCACGACTTCGCACCAGTACAAGCGACATATTGCAGAAGAGTTCTGTGAGATTGGTAAAGATTTGACAGCCATGGAACTTGGTATATATCATGGATACACCACACGAATCTTGGCCACAATCTTCAAGAAAGTCATTGCGGTGGACATCAACAAAGGATTGTTGCAGATGGCCGCTAAGAATGTTGGTCCGCTGGAAGAGAATGTTGTCTTTCTCTTCATGGATCTTATGTCAGATGATTGGAGGAAAATGGCCAACAATGATGTAGATGTTGTAATTATCGATGCTGATCATACCTATCAAGGGGTCAGGCGTGATGCTGAAAATGTATTGAAACACTTGCCTACTTTAAAATGGATTGTTTTCCATGACACTTGGTGGCCTCAAATCCAAAGGGCCGTCAGCGAATTTGAACAGGACACTCCAGGCAAAAAAAAACAAAATAGTTTGAAGACGTTTTGTAAAGATAATGTAATGTTACATATATTGGGGCATGCCTTTAACAGTGGGTAGATAATCGATTTGTTTTTCTGAAGGGAACCTGTTAACCTCCACTATCACTATCCACTATCACACTTTTTTGGCCCAATATATGAATTTATATATATATATATATATATTTTTTGAATATATATATATAATATAAACATCTTCGTGTATGACATATATAATGTTTCCGAAAATAGTTTTGAAGTTTTGTAAATCTTCAAGCGAAAACATGATTGTTTCTGTTAGATGGTTGCTTCTGCCAGTGCCAAATAGTACACCCAGCATAGCAAGGGAATTCTCGACACTTTCAACGGCTTCAACACCATTGTCCTTTCAACAACGTCGGTCGCTATTTTCATTCACCAAATGCTCTTGTTGGTTTTGGACCTGCTGTTTCGATTCAGGGTTGGCCCTTCAGGGGAACCGTTCAACATCCCAGTAAAAAATGGTTCGTTGGAGCCACCGTCTATGGTGGGGGTTGCACAAAGGGTCGGTTGTTGAATGGAGCGAAAAGACTCCAATGTTCGGAAGGTGACTACGGGAGGCGACTACGTGGAAAAATTGGGGGCGTTCTTTGATATGAACCTATCACACATCTATCCACCTGTTCCAACTATCAAACATGATCTTTCCATTGTAAAAGGTCCGGTACTGTCCTTTAGCTACATATGCTGTATTTATATATCTTATATATATATATAGATATACGTACATGTACATGTGATTTATATATATGTATGTAAATCTGTTGTTTTGTTCCCGGCCAAAAAAAGCGCAAGGAGAAGATCCTCAGTTGCCACAATGTTGGACTTGGATTTGATGGTTTATCCTATGAATATCCGCAGCTGGACGATGATGGAAAGAAGATTGGTGTTTTAATTCAAGACAAACCTGAAGGCAAAATTTGTCGAAGACTGGCAGCTTGGAACAAGCCACCCAACTATCTCTATCAACTCTTCATGCTCTACAGGCTTTTTGTTGGGTGGGGTTGGTCAATCAGGGACAGAGGGGGTATTTAAAGATCTATGATTTATCTGCATGTATAGATACTTTTCCATATTACAATTTGCTTGCGCAGAAGTTGAGTCAGGGGATTAACAAATCGTAAAGAGGCGAGACAAATTTAGAATTTGCTTCCTTAAGAACATCTTAAGAACTGATGGCCTCAACAGAGTTGTAAAACACTATGCCTTCACCTGGGTTGTTGGCGTTCAGGCGACCTCTTTCCGTTGCAAACATGTGTGCCACTGCGGTATTTCGCTTGGAGCCACGTGGACGTATCAATGTGGGTTTTTTAGGCGACTCGGCTCCATGGGAATCGACCATGTGGCGTAATAAAGGCCGTTGGAAGCAATCCAATGAGTCCGAGGCAGGGGAATCCGAAGAAGTTTTGAAACGATGGTTGTCTTTTTTCGTGTGTTTTGTTAAAAATGACGCTTTTTTTGTTTTTTTATTCTTTTGTGTTGTTTGAAAGGGTGCTACTAATGTCCATGAATATTTCTCCCCCATGGTTTATTTATAGTTTAGTTGTATGACCACTTCAGTTCTTTGCCTCTGAAGTGGATTACCATTCTCTTTCGATGTGTTGGCGTCACTACAAATTCCTATTGGCCCAATGTGAAAGGCCGTTCTTCTTGTGAAAGCTCCTTTGCTAGCACCTGGTACTTTGCAGCTACGTTTCAATATGGCTCGTAGCAGCTTCAAACTGACATCATTAAGCAATCCTGATGCTGAATTTCATGGGATCTATGAAGATGCCGTGCAGCGACCGTTTCATGTGGCCAGTGCTTTGTTTTGGAGCTAAATATCGAGGTTTTGAGCCCAAAAAAGTGGGGTAAAACCTGTGCGGGTTGGGAAGCTGAGGAAATTCGCCAGAGTCCACCAGTAAAAATTGGTCTACTGGGGAAGAGCACAGAAAGTGTGGACATGGGATGATGAAAATCTCCACGGTTTTTCAAATCCATAGAAATCGCAGGGATCGGGTACTTTGAAAAGACCATGATGTATTTTCGTTGGCCGGTCTGAATTCTTGTTCAGGGGTTTGCCACACCAGCTCCTTTCGCCACAGGTGACAGGCCATTATGCAAATGTTGGATCCTTTTTCAATGGGATTTTGGAGGTGGTAAAGTTGAAGTTTGTGTGCATATTTGCATAGAATAGTTGCAAGGGACCCTACTTGTGCCTGTTGGATTTTATGACATGGCTTAAGATGCGTGCCATATGAGGCTCGAAACTGCCCGCCCCACCTTGTAAATGTACTCAAAAGGAGATTAAACTAGGAGACTGTAAACTAGGTGGTTTCAAACATGTTTGATCTTTACCCCTACTTGAGAAAAGAATGTTGAAGTTCGACTAGTATGTTTTGAATGGGTTGAAACTCACCAACCAGAATTGGGTTCCCTTTTTAGAATCACCAGTTATAGGAACCAGTTATAGGACATAGTAACTCTAATTGCTTCTCACTCTAAAATCATGGATCCCCAAAATCCCAACCTTTTATTGTAATGAGCTTTTAAAGGGGATTCCCTTCAAGACAATTATGTTAAACAGTCTTAAACCTACACCACCTGCCCACCTAAACTGGAAATGCAACAAGTAAAGCTACCAGGCATGGCACGGGGGCAACCTGTTCGCACCGTTTGCATAGGAGCCGAAGGAGCCCAGCTCGACTGACGTGAAGGAGTCCGAAGAGACTTCCGACAAATCTGAGGTTCCAAACCCCCAAGTGGGGGGGGATAAAAAACCCAGGAAATTCCATGGACATTTCTTTAAACATGATGAGTTTAGACTTAGACATGTTTATTATTTAAATCTCAAGATTTATTTTTGTCACACTCAGCTAAAAATGGATCGTAAAAATTCACTCTGGGGGTACTACAGTTGCTATTTGTAGGTAAGAAATATGCGTTTCAAGATTGCGATGTTCACTCAAGCGCGACCCCGATTTCAACATTGGAACTTGCCAATGAGCATGAAAGACATGGAAAGAGCTAGGGAACTTTTTGTTCAATGTTTGTTTGTTTGATGTCTATCACTTTCAATAGGTGTATAATTTGTTTTCCCTCTTCCTGGACATCTTCCCGATTCAACCACATTTGTATCCACAAAAGTGCGGGAGATTCTTTCCCTGTGTTTCCCTCCTCAAATTTTGGCGAAGGTATGCGCTGGAATTGTATGTATATAATATATATATATATACTTCAATGCAGTTGCGCTTATTTTGTGGTGGACCAAAATGAATTATTTGGAAAATGACTGTTTTTCAAATCAACAAACAAGGGTTGCGGGTTGCGGACAACATAGCCAGTTTCCCCCATGAGGCTGGTATTAATCCCTATGGTTCGGGTTTTTGCCCTGAAAGTAACCATGTTTGGTTCAACTTCATCACTTTGTTGGAACCAAAGACCTACAAACATTTGTCAATGAATGGTTTCTATTCCCTTTCAAATCCAAGTGATATTTCAAATTCAGGATATTTTGATATTATTATGCTATATATGATGTATATATGTACATGACATTTCCGAGATATTGAACCACATTCCATTCACCTACCTTTAGCACGGGTCCAGCCATCGACCTTTCATCGCCAGGGTGATGAAAAGCGAAAACTCCGTGGTTCCGAATTCACGCATGTCAAGAAGCACCTGGGAGTTGCGACCCATGGCCCCGGGGAGTGGCGGTTTTTCTGGTTTTCACTGTAGAAGAAGGTCAGGTTTTAACAACGATTTTTGACGTGGGTGAAACTGAAATAGATTGAAATAGTGTCATTGTGAATCTTTTGTTTTGGTCAGTCAGGGTGAGTTTAGGGTTATTTGTTGTGTTCCTACTTCGTTGCGGGATTACTTTGTTCTATTGGTTAGTAAACCAAGGAATGCAAGTGAATGAGTTGGCTAGGTGGTGAGGCAGCAAAATTGTTAAGCCAAACTAGCTAGCCTCCACCATTTGTTTAGACGCGTTTTTGTTGATAAGCCCCGAAATATTTCGTACCATCTCCTTCTTGCTGCCTGACACCAATTGTCTCCATGACTAAAGTCCTGGAACTTCTAAGGGATTCTTACAAGTCAAAAAACAAAAGTAGTAAGATGGTGTATTGGGTGACCCATTGGTTTTCCAGTTGTGCCTATATACCTATTTATGCCATGTGTTTTGCCTTCACTGTTTTAATCCCTTTGTTGACCCACTCTTGAAAATTGGTGCTGGCCCGACTTCCAACCTCAGGTAAGACATTCTGAGGCCGCTCAAAGGACACAATATTGATGCATCGTCCAAAGCAGTCCTTGGTGATAGAAGATGAAGGATTTCATCAATGATTATGGCATGTAGCATTTGCATTTCGCATGGGTCAAGTCATTCCAGAATTTTTTTGTGGTTCCCAATTGGGACCTTAGGGATTTTTAATGCTCACACATAGCCATGCACAACCATCCTTGGGAATGAATAATAATATGAAATTTGGACCATCTCCAGTAGAATGATCATCGAATGTCATCCTTGAAATTTGGAAAATGTTCCCTTAGTATTCCAAGATATGTATCTATCTGACTGCATTCTACTGCTTAGGTGCCTTCGGTGAGGATTGAAATCATGTGTTATTTCCATCGTTGATCGTTCTCACCAGAACCTCGTGGACTGCGATTTGATTTGTCCCCCAGCCTATTGACTGGACTGGGCTGTTTTGCGACAGGTCACCAACAACGGGGCAGTCAGAGGTGCTTACACACCATTGAATCTAATGTTATACATCACAATATATATATATATAGATATATACATATACACATCATTTGCATATAGATTTAGAATTATATGGTTATATAAATAAATAAGTTATACATTTGTTTTACTGCGATTTATGTTTATCGTTTCTTACTACTTGTCCAAAATGCACCTTTTGTGGTGCCAGATCCAAAGAGAACTCTGGGGCCCGGCCCTTGCCTCGCACAACCTGAAAAAAAAAGGAAAAAGACGGACCCAAAAAAGTCAACACCGGGAGACCCATAAAAAATGGAAGATATGATTGGGATGATTGTTGTTTTTGTTGGATGTACTTGAATTGATGTGTTTGGAGGTTGTGTAATTGTGTATGTGTCTTGTTTTGTTTCTACTGAGAACACTGGTTTTTACGAGTTTGTGTGTGTGGTCGGCAGTGGATTGTGGATGCACACAACTTCTAACACATGGGAATATGCATGACGTTTGCTGACAAGAAGGATGAACAATAAGATGGAACCGAGAAATTCTCTACATTGTTTCTTGACAGAAGCAGATCAGAGATATGGATCACAACATGTTCTTTGTGCGAAAAGTATTGTATATTATATATATATATATATCCGCAGCTGCTGAGAACGTGAAAACATGTCCAAGTAGAGATGGATGTCGGCATAGCGGCATAAAATTTCGGGTCGCACGGTGATTCCAATCAAATTTCAGTTTGCAAACTCCACCTGACATTCAAGTTGTTGTTTATATTGAGATTAGATAATCAACATATCCAAATTGCCAGAAAGTTGTTGGCTGAAATTTGCTGTTGGCAGAATGTTCAAGTCCACATTCTCTTTAATCGAAATTTTGAGGGGGCAAGAATTGAAGGGAAAGGTCACAGCTCAACATTGCAGAAAATCTACGTACCCATGGGGTTCCACAGGGGCTGCAGCCATGGTAATACTGCGGGTTGGTGGCGCTGTTGTGACCTCAAGATACAGGAGGTGACAACAGATGTTTGGTGAGGAATGTTTTGGTCCTTGGAGTCTTGAAAATTTCAAGTTTTGAGTATGTATATATATATATATATATTTACTGTATATCCAAAGGTACCCCATGAGTCATGCATGAACTTGGTGGATACAGATGTGTATTCCATTTTAGGACATCCAAGTTTTATGTTTGCCACCACAAACATGGCAAATCAACATGCTAGTGACATGGCCTCCCCGTGAATGGTTTGTCAACAGCACTGTCGTTGCAACATCTACATGTTCCAGATATTTACAGGGAATTGAACGCATTTTTGTCCATTGCAAAGTCAGTCCAAAACAAACAGGTGGACCGTCCCAACTGCTTTGGAGTATCAAAATATGACATTTAATCACAAAGTGTGTATCTTTCATTCTAACATTTGGGACCATTGACATTTTGGCTCACAGCAAATAGCTAAAGATAGGTTTGAGGGAAGGTGAGTTGCCGTTGCCCCAGTTTCTATCTTCGTGATGTTGCTGGAAGAAGCTCCCATTGCAGTTGATTCCTTTAATCATCCTGGAGTGGAACTGGGTGGACCCCAGATCTATTTCTGCAGTCATGCACATGAAGACCACATGAAGGGATTATCCAAGAAATGGCGCAAAGGACCTGATGGGATGAAGTGGCCAGAGATTTTTTTGATAGGAGAGGAATGTAGGGATGTTAGGTTGAATTTTGACATAAAGGTTGAGGGCTGCGGACTCCTCAGATGGATTTGTTGAGTTTCGGAAGCTCCCAATTCGCATGATTGTTGGACATATTGATTAGAGGTCAGGATTTTCTGTACTTACTCCACAGAAATTGCTGACCCACTAATGGCGACAGAGTCGTGTTTTTTTATTTCTGTTCGGAGTGTATTTTGTTTATGCGCCGATGTGCAGATGATTGGTAATCTACGAAAGATTTATTGTTGATGGACAAAATCCGGACCACTTCATTTGATTTGTTACTGAGGTGGATATGCCTTTCTTCCCAATGTTTGTGGTTGATGTTGGGACCCATCAAGCGGGTGCAGGACGCCTCTTTGCTTCCGAGATCACTGGCCGGCTGTTGAAACTGCGATGGCCAGCTTTGGATATCACGGTTTTTTGTAGAATGTTAATGAAAGGTGTTGTTTCTTAGTGGTATAGTTGACATATCCGGACCCTCTCTGAAATACTGAGAAAATAAACAAACCATGCTGGATATGTGCACAAACAAGAGTAATAACAAACGAAAGAAAAGTGAAGATGTGGGAAACACAACCTTTTTGTGACCCCAACAAAATTGCACCCTAGACGTTCAAATTCAATAAGGGAACCCTCCCAGGAGTACCTTTTGAAACTTAGAGGTGGGTGCTGCAGACGAACTCTAACGAGACATACATACCAGTATGTAACATGCATTTAAAATCATTCTGAAAGACATTGCATTCACTACATTTATTTTTTAGTTGTTTTCACTCCTAAAGACAAACAAAAAAAACTGACTCCGAGTGTAGTACTGGACCAAATGTCTAATGTATCGTGGTCAGAACACTGTTTATGGGAATAGTCATCCCTTGTTCCAATAGACACCCTTGTATCTCGGCATCGGTACAGAACCCTGCTGCATTGATGTCATGCTGGATCTGCCAACTCCGAGGTTTTAGACCTGGGAAAAGTACATCACATTAACTTGGACACAGGGTTAGAGATACAGGTGCCAAGCAGATGGTGTTTGTGTGTCTGTGTGTTGATGCACCGTTGATGGTCGGGTCAAATTATGTTGATATGGTGTGGATTCCGAGTGGCAAAAAAAATGATGAACAGTTCAGTAAATGTGGCGGTTTTCCAAGTTTTCAAGGATGAAAGATGATGATTGTGCTTGTCGCTAAGAAGAATTGTATAGTTAGTTCAATCTCCAAATCTCCAAGCTTCAGCTTTTAGAAACAGTATCTCGGCTGATGATGTTTAGGACCGGATGACTGACTGACCAAGGCCAGTGGTTGATGCATGTAGCATTTGGTTATTCACAATTTCCGCTAAGTACGAGGCACAGACGCCATGCAACACTTAAAGTGATGTATAGGATCACAAGAATGTGAACTGACAGTTTTGACACAGGGACATTTCTTCCATCACCATTTGGGCGATTCAGAGTGGCCCCAACAGATACATTAGAGAAACATAAGAAGCCAAATCTTGCACAGAATCAATGCATGTATACTGTATACTAAATACATACTATTGATGGAAGAAATCCTGCACCAGTTGATAGGTAGTCTTTCCCATGTATTTACAAGGTAGTCTTCCATCAACAGTATGTGTGTCGTGCTTCTTGCGCCATTTTTTCCATTGCTTCCAGGTCTACTTGATTGATGCCAACCATGTCCCCGGCTCCGTGATGTTCCTATTTTCAGGAGCTGTGGTGTTCCTTCACTTGTGGTGTCAGTTTACATTACCAATTGCTGTTGTATAGGGAGGGATGGAATCACCCTGGTTAAATTACCATTTGCAGCTTGAATTTCCAACTGAATATGGATAAGGGTGTGATGGATGTAGTCGAACTACAAGTTCAGGAAATTGCATAGGTCCAGGTGTGCAAGACTTTAGTATCATCCTCACAAAATTACATAGCCAACTCTCCAATTCTCAAGCACATCTTGAGTTTCAGAATTATAGCTAGAAATGAAAGCCTTCAAACATTTGACAATTGGCAAGGTGACTTTCCTTTCCATACAGTAATTGCTGCTACTGATGATGAAAGAAACCTTGCACTAGCTAGTAGGCTCTTAACCCCACTAACTATCGGACATTTCAGCTGCTAATCGCCAAAATTCTATCATCAAAAATCAACAGTATTAGTGTCAAGGACTTCCGCTTGGTCATTCCTCAATATTATCTGTTTTTCGTTGGTTTCTTGATTTGTTTGGAATCCCAAGATGGCATCATTTTAAGATAACCTACGTACCTACTGCAGTAGGTCTTTGATCACTTATGGTTCCTAGATGCAGAAGACTCAGATGAGAATCAAACTAATGAAAAGATGTCAAACTTATAGTTGGAAACTAGTCTTCCCAATTTTCCATTTTACAATTTTTACAGTAGATGCTATGTCAGTTTCTTGGAAGTGTACAGCAGGATGTGTTTAACGTTCAACTGGACATACGGTCTTCAGAGTGTTCACCTTTGTGGGGAATGCATATGTGATTGCCGCTCTGTTTTGTAGTTGCTTTATGATACCAATATTAGAAGAGTCCAATTGAAGCAATGAAAACCGGTTTCATTGATGATTCTGATGTTGAAATCTATTGAACTTCCTAGAGATATCAGGTCACGTGGTAAAACTTTTCCATCAAGGAACCCCTCCCAACTTGCCGAAAAAAAATAACAGGATATTTTGGCAGCATTCTGTACACCGGGGACTTTCGCTTGCATCAAAAACACGCAGGGATTGCAGAGTTATCTATGTTGAGAGACAAAGCGCTTTCAAGGAGGGGACAACGCCACGGATAAAGGGTGGAAGTCGGATTTGGATATATAATGTATACTTAAGGCAAGGTCATGCCCTTTTTTTGCAACAAATATGCCATTTGCAACGGAAAAACATAGCAGTTGGTATTTCAAGTTTGTTTCTCCACGCGAAATGTCAAGACCCTGTCATTTGTTTGGGTGGGTCTCCCTTGTTTGTGTGGGTCAAATTGAGTCTCATCAACGGCATTCCAACACCTGATGGCTACGGTGGCTACGCAAAAACAACAACTGCAATCAGAGCCTTGAACGGTGAGCCAGTGAGAATAAAACGCTAGCAAAATTCGTAAATCGAATGGTGCAGAATATCGTCCAAACATCTAACCATTGATCTTAGCGAGAGCAGTTTGGCTGAACAGCTGCAGCAAAACGTTGATTTGAAGGCTTTCATGATGTAAGAGGAATGAGCAAAGAAGATGCATGATCAAACGACATGGGATAATTTGAAAACTACTTCTCATTTTGTGAAAAAAAAACCTCCATTCGTCGCTGTGGACGGTCTCAAGCTGCCAGGATTTATCTTGATAACACCTACTGTGATCCACGCTTCCGTCAACCTCAGAGAGAAGATGTGGCCAAAGCCATCCTTCGACGAGTGAAAAAGAAGTGGCCATGCATTGTCTTCATTTCCAGCTGCCAAGATGTGATATTGGTGCAATTTTTGATTGTTTTGGGTGGTGATGTCTTTTGTTTCAAGTGGTTTGACCTGTTTTTTGTTTGTAATATAGACCTGAAAACTAGGGACCAAGAAATGTTTTATCGGTAAACTAGAGAAGCAACTTGTTCAGTGGCTGTTTGGAGGTACACATATTTGACAGGTGCCCACAATAGTTTAATAACTTTTTTGAGATGGATTCTCGTAAACTTTGTACATCCCTGAAAAGGAGATAGCTGCATCGTTGAAGATTTTTGTTTGTCCTCAAAGACAGGAGGAATAAAGTTGCACTTTGTTCACTTAACCAGTGTATAGAAATTGGTCCTTCAGCATATGGCTTGTTCTTTGAATATGGAAATGGTATTCCCATGAGCCAAATATTTGTCTCATTAAAACATCGTCACCAAGAAAAGGTGCTAGACGCTGCCCCATCACCTAGGTTACAAACTGGGCAAAGATGCTCGGCAACAGGCTGATACCAGAGATCTTTCAGAACAGGTCTTGGTTTGTTGATCAAATTGTAGGGACCAATCTTGAAACCTTTTAGAAGTTGGATTGTTGAGGAAGGCCCCCAGAACGGCTTGAAATTAGATTTTGAAAAATTACTCAGATACCAAAGGACGGTATGTCTCTGTATACATGTTTATCCAGAATTGATTACGATAAAAAATAAAGATTCAAGACTTTTGTTTTTCAAACCTATTCGCCTAGGCCAAGATGTTGTAAATCGAACGGGAAGATAGCTGTTCCAACCTTTATCACAGCAGGTAAGACTCCAAAAAATGTCGCAGTTTCAATACATGATGAACCCACCTGAGTTTCTTTACCAACAGACCTCAAGGGGACAAGTATCGAGTTTTTGTGCTGCCCTCGAGTCAAATGAACCTGTCATGTTGTTTTCTTGGACTATTTGTGCCTGCGTCATGCAGCCCTGGGATAGAAAATAGAAAGTGGATGTTTCAAAGACCTTCCTTCCCTCACCTCCCAGTCGTCCAATCATCTAGTCGTCGTACCCTTGACGCTCTTGAGATATATAAGAAACATCAATTTCCCAAACCTTTCTTTAAACCACCGACCTCTATTCCATCTCCATTCCCCCCCTTTTCCAACAGGAATGTTTGCTTCTTCATCTGGCCAAACAACTTCGTTGTCCTTTGATGGTGAGCGAGGAGCGACGTCACGTCTTCAACAAACTCAACTTGGATCCTTCAGAATTGACAATGGTGCAGATCCAGGCATCTGATCCTGTCAAAGCAAATGAGGAGTGAATCACTGAAGAAAAACATGAAGGGGGGTTGGTGTTATGTTTGGGGTTTTGCGTGCATGAAAAGGGATGATGATGATGATGATGATGATGATGATGATGATGATGATGATGATGATGATGATGATGATGATGGAATGTTGGTGCTTGTTGTTGGTTTTAGAGCATATGATGTTGGTGTGGATATGCTGAAAAAACGTTCCTGCTAGAAGTTCGAGACTGTTAGATGTAGTCAATGGGTAGGTAATTGGGTTTTTGAGCTGCGAATAAAGGGGGATGGATAATTCTTGCAGATTGGGAACTAGGTGGGTTATTGACAAAGGAAGGGTAAACTTGTTCATACACCCAAATGTCAAAAAAAAGCTTGTATGGGATTTTCCGTGTAAGGGATGGTTCAAACCACACCATTTGCCATCCATATCACTCGCTACCAGATGTTTGATGATGTTCAGGTGGCGAAGTTGAAATTTTCAAAGCTCGCTAAAACTAACTGCTAGAAGAGCTCAGTAACTTCAGTCTGAGGTAGGGTCTTTCGGGATTTTTGCAATCAGTGGCCCGCTAAAAATAAAAGATTGGTTTACTTAGTGTATTTGACCTGGAGTCGCATTTCGGTTGGCCACGTTTGGAATCTTGGTCCCATTTGCAAGAAGAGTTTCGTTTCACAGGTCATGACTCATGTTTCACTAGTTGCCTTAAAGGGAAAGGTAAGGAAGGATAACAGGTCGGACTTGGGGCATCTTTTCTCAATCTTCCAGGAGTTGCTGTATAGAGAGAGTTTAAGAGGTGCAGAATTGGGAATGATGGACGGACGGACGGTGGAGATGTTTGGGACATGTTTTTTTTTGAAATGTTGGTGGGATCCCAGTTTTTCGTCTCAATTCTTCGGAGATCTTTTTTGTCTGAATTATTGCTGCAAGAATTTCCTACCAAAGGTCAATGTGAGATCAAAAGGATACAAGTTAGGACTCCTCATGTTGAGACATGCCCAATTCAATCATTTTCACCCATGAAAAAACCATGCAAAACCGTGAAAAAGGCAAGCAGAAATCCACGGCAAAACCTATATACTTATCTGGTTGGTGGTTTCAAATATGTTTCATGTTCACCCCTATTTGGGGAAGATTCCCATTTTGACTAATATTTTTCAAATGGGTTGAAACCACCAACCAGTTATGAATCATGAACATTGAACACCTCTGGTTTCGGACTCCTCAGGGAGAGCATCCAGTTTGGTAGGCTTTGCGGAGTGATCAGAATGCCCAAAATCCGACTGGAAAGATTCCTAAGGACCACTTAACCAACTTACGGTTTTTTAGACTCACACCCAACTTAGTGTTGTAATGACCAAATATCATGTTTTTAGCACTATAATGAGCATCCCTTTCATGATACCAATCTAAATAAAGATGGGATGTATAAGAAACAACCGAAACAACCACCAAGAATTGAACTACAACTTTACACTTGGATGATCACTTGAACCTCGCAACTAAACTTGTCCCGAAGAAAAGTGGCTTAGAAACGTGGTTTTTTTTTAGCCCCAGGAGGGACTATTTGGATCATCCAAATAGGGGAGTTCAGGTTCCAACTGCTTGATTGACAATCAGTTCTTCCACCCATTTCCAGGTTGCATTTGGTTGGTCTCAAGACAAAATTTGCGAAAGCATCTTGGCAGCCAAGAAGGCCAACCTTCAATGGGGGTCCTTGAGCAGGGTTTTCATTTGAAGGTTCTGGTTGGGTCACTGTACCTTTTCATGATTCATTTACGGTAGCTTTAAGAAGGCCGTGAATGAGTTGATGTTGAGACAATGTTGTGTGTTTTTTGCCTGTTTGGTGTATCTTCAAACTTAGGCATCTTAGGCAGTGCAGGTTGTAAAACCACCATGTGAGAGCAAGATTGAAGCTAGACAGGTTCTTTTGTTAGCAGGTGTTCTGATGTATGATGCAACCTTTGCATGTGTCTACATTTGGTTTATTGTTTTTTTTGGTGGTTCTGTTGTTGGATCTCATGTTTGTTGAAATCTCACTCTGGCTTCCTTTTTGTACTAGGTGAGTAGTTTTTGCACTCCAAATAGCCAGTCTTGACCTGACTCTGACTAGGTCGAGCCTATCCATATTGTGAGTGCACATCACAAATGCATCTTACTAGGCAGAACGTTTTGCGGTCCATACACGGCCATGGCAACTGTTCGCAGTGCAGGAATGGAACGACTTTACATATAAATACCTCAACATTATCCCTGGTACCCAGGAGATCATTATTCCCCCCTCCAACAAAACACCAACAATAACATACAACAATGACCTAATTTCAAGTGTTTGTAGTGTTCTACCCAATACCCACCTTGTTTTTTTTAGTTCTTAGTGAACCTTCGGGATTTGGAAGGCTCACAGGATGAAATTTCTCCACCTGAGGGCCATGTGCCGTGCCAGTGAGTCTGGAGTTGCAGCACATGGGATTCTTCCAACTGGATGGTCAGAAGATGTTTCTTGGGGGGTTGGATGGGGTTTGGTGCTTGTTTTTGGTGGGAATTTTGGTAATTCTTTGAAGGTTTTTCTTTGGGGTGGAGTGGAGGGGTGAACTTTGGTAAAATGCAGCTTTTTGTCATGTTGGTTTGTTGTTGGGACTGATTTTTAGTATGATATTGACAGGCTCTTTGTATGTTCATGCGCTTGGGAGATAGATGAAAAAAACCTGTAAGTTTTTGAACATAATAAAATCTCAGTTCACAAATAAACAGTTTTGCGTTTTTTGATTGATGTCCCTTACTTCATTTTTGCTTCGAACCAATGTTGAAGTGAAAAACATGGTGAAAATCTCACCCCACCCCTAAATTAGTGGTGCCTTTTTGAGGTGGGAATCCATGTGGTTGGGTAAAAGATAGGACTTATAGGAAGTCCCTTGGAAGCCGAGGTTTCCAAGCATTTTATGCCAGGATCCTTGTCCAAAAAGGGTTGGGGATGTTGGGGGGAGGTGTGGCTCTGAAAATAATGGAAGCTGCCATCGTTTGGAGAATTTTTCCCCTGTTGTTTGTAAGATTGAATTGTTTGGGGGGCTGCCATTTAACTGACGATGAACTTTCCTGATCCAGAAAATGAACCTGAAATTTCATCAAATAAGTGGTGCACCTTCCACAGATAGTTGGTGGAATCAGAACTTTGTACCTACAGGAATGCCCACCCTTTTCCAAGTTGCAAATTGGGTGAGGATAGGAGTGTGTTTTGGACGGGGGTGGCAACACTTCTGGTAGCTTCTTCACTCCGAAGTGGTGGGTTGATGTCTAGACACATGTACTCATAATACATATTTACATGTTATTCTTATTTGTATGTTTGATATTGTACTCATACAGATGGCATCCATGTATGATCCTTTTTACCTACATGTACTAGGTATATCTAGGTATCATAAAATTCAGTCACATAAAGGTGAATATGCCATGCATGGATGGTCTGGGATACACATCACCTAGCATATCATATACATCTTTAAGGATGGCTTGATTTATATATCGAACAATATCACGATTTGAATATGCTTACTTCCGACTCTCCAACACAAAAAAATCGATGTCCAAGGATTTGAAGATGATGATCATTGCTTCGTGAGTGATGATGGTATCTGTAGTTTCTCCTATTCCGATCATTGTTCCTATTTGGAACTGGTGCAATTCTTGGAATTTCTGCCATGTGTCCCAGTGACCTTCGTTACACCCTTGTCAGAAGCAGAAGGTCCCTACAACTACGTGGGCGCTACAGGCTTGAAGCAATTGATGCAAGACACTGGAATACCCTCCGTGCGTCACTGCCGTAAAGGGGAGAAGATGGACATGCTTAAGAACCACTTGGCACCGAAACGTCCCGTTGAGGCAGCTGAAAATGGTGGGGGATGAGATGAAGTTTGGATGAGGTGTTTGGATAGGGCTGTGTGCCTGACATCGAGCGATGAATCCGTCATTTCGCAGAATGCCGCAAGGGCAAAGTTGTTTGGGGTTTTCTTGGTGAATCTTGGATATCCTTGAGGAGCTCAAGTCTTCAATGCTTTGGGAATGCCGCTACAGTCTTGCAAGTCGTATTTGTAGGTTGCACTCACACTTGATCTGTATGTAACATTATTTTCCTATCATTTCACACGACATGTATGTTTATATTACCTCCAATTTATGTTCTAATTCAAAGTAGAATATCTAAGATTCACCACTCTTTCCGGGGAGAAATTGCCAACTTTGTTGCAAAACCTGCTGGAAGTTGGACCTTCAAAAAGGGGGAAGGCGTCTTGCAGGTCACATGTTCGAGGCAAGAAAGTGGTTTCCAGGGACCAGATTCGTGAAGGTCTCCGTGGTGCATCCCAACAAATGATCGTATGTTACATGCCATTCGTAAATCTCAGGGATTACTTGTAGTGAGGTACAAAGGAACTGGTGGTGGTTGAAAGGATCGAAAGAATCTTTCTAAAAAGTCACCTAAAAACTCTCAGAAATTTTGGAAGGTTGTGTGATATGAACAACTTCATCTAGATCCAGCATTTTCCCAATGGACTGGTATCTGATGTGGTTTTGCCGAGTTTGAGAACATCCTTGTGGCTTGAAGTTACTATTTGATATCATTGAATGCCTTGAGTCAGATGTGACAAGGTCTCACCATGACCACAAAGGATTTGTGTTTTGCTTTTTGGGTGAAGGGAATCCTTCAGCTCAAGACTTTAACATGTTGAGTCGCCGCTGGAGGGACAGTAGCTTTTTAAGGCATGGACAGCTGATATGAAATGTTTGTACACATGTTCCTGTAAAGGAAAGTGGAGTCTAGTTTGGTTTTATGGTTTCTTACATATCACAGTGTAGCCATCAGCTGGAACCATCATTGACATGGAAAACTTGTTGTGTTATTCCCAAAACACCTGGGATCATGCAACAAAAGGTTTCTCTTGAAGGGGTTAGTCAGCCAGATCTTTCATTGTGAGGTCGTTTTGCCATTAGCGCCTTTGCGACCTTAACAGTAAGGAACCTGAGTTTTTCTTGCCATCCGCAGTTGAACATTTGAACCAGTTGTGAACGTTGGTAATTGAGATGGGGCACGAAAGAGCCAAAGGCTATGAGGTATTTTATCATCATCACCTATTCTGAACTTGTAATCATTCATTATCAACTGTTCTCAGCTTCAAACATATGAAATGTGAAGTCTAAGATAGCACCTGAAAATAGATGGTTGCAAGACGATTGTTTCCTTTTGGGACGGCGCAACCTGGCAGGTGCGAACTGTTAGTTTCAAGGGGTGCAGATACTAAGGTTCAGCCCCCATGGCACCTCTCTTGGCTGTACCCTCGTGGTGGCCGGTCGACCATGAGAGCTGTATCACGCACGGACACCTGGCGGCCAGCAGTTTTTGTTATGTCTATACAATTCACCAGCCGCGTTTGAAATACTCCACATTTGGCAGGCCACACAAAGTGCAGTTGTTCTTTTTTTGGAATATTTTTTGATTTAATTTAAGATCAGAGTCACGGTCGATTGTCATGTTGTTATGCACATGAGCTACATATGTTATACAGTACACGGCGTTTAAACTCATACATCTACTGTGTTCATAGGGGGTCCCCCAAAGGAGCACCCATTTTGTTTACAATTCAGGAGAAACCAAAGGTGGGAAAACAGTTCACTTGAAGCAAACACAAACAGCTTGATTTTTGATGTCTTGCAAAACATGGGTGGTTACAGATGCACGAGGCCTGATGCGGAATTGTTGGTTTTAAAGTTTCTGTGCCGGTTGCTATCATGTAAGCTCCAGATGTTGCGATCATGTGAGTGAAGTTGGAGGTCTTTAAGGAACACTTCCTGCCAGAATTTTCCGCAGGATCTCAATTTGTGGTCTTAAACAGTTACAGAGAGATTCCCAAAGGACTTAAAGAATCTTTAAAGACATGTGACATCTCTAAAAACTCCACTGAGGGCTGAAGTGGACAATTCGGACTTTGGATTTGTTGCAACAAGCGTTACATTCTGCATATACAGTAATTCATATTAAACCGATACACAGAAGAGTACAAAGAAGGGAGCCAGTCCCAAACTGCGACATCCTTCACTATAATCTTGCTCCGAGAATCAAGCTTGAGCGGAAAGCGACCATGTTTTTATATGTTCACTATTCTTTACTAGAGACTTGAACCCCCGTTTTTCCATTTTCATTGTTGAAGGGAGATGGTTTTTAAGGTCTGTAGATTTGCCCCTTGTGCATATAATTCTTTATAGCCAGCCAGAGATCAAGAATCGTTGCCTAGGTCAAAAATCCTTCCAGACCCTCACACGGCCCGTGAAGCACCCAGTTTGGGCTAGAAGTGGTGGGACATTCAGTTGCTCATGGGGGGGTGCATATGCATTTGGGTACCCATGACTATGAAAGAAACAGGCAACCTGTGGTCGAAAATAGATGAAGAAAAGACATGGAAACACTGGATGCTGCAAGAGATTGAAAGATGTATTTAAAGACATGGAACATGAAATTTTGCTGGTCAGCCTACAGTCCCCCCAAAGTCAATATACCTGCACAGGTCAGAGTGTCCACCGGTTTTGGATCCTCTAATCTTGTCTTCCATGGTATTCCTTGGATGTTTTCTTAAAAAGTGTCAAAGGTGAAAAAAGCAACTGATGAGTTAGTAAAACAACAGGATTTTCAAAAATTCTATGAAATTCAATGAATTTCTACTAATTATTGTATATGTCACATCAAGAATTAGGAGATGGAGCAGTGAAGCTTACAGCAGTGGATTTTCGACCTTGACATCTCAGGTATTTGATGGCCTCGAGGACCTTGAGGTAGGGATTTTTTCAATGTGGGACCGGGAGAACTTCCCCTGAAGTGAAATATCCATGTCATGAATCCATTGAGCTTTGCCAGGTGTTGATTTATGAAATTGATGTCATGTTTTTTCCAGGTATTTCATTGGAAGATTTTTTTTGTTTGGAGGGAAATGGGCTTGATTGGAAGGGACACCACATTTGAGTTCATGGCTATAGTGTGGTAGTTTCCATACTTATGATGTTCTCTCACTTGAAGTTCTGCACGTTTGATTATTCTGATTGGTGGCCTTTTTGGAGATCTTGAAATTTGAGATCATGAGAATTGGAGCCGGTGATCTTTTCTGCTTCTTTGCATACTTGGACCCATTGGAGGTCATTTCCGTAGTCACTACGTGGCAGTTTGAATGAATGACGTGTCGCGGTTTGCCAGGAAGAGGATGAAGAGGAATGGGATGATCCTAGCACAGTGCCAAAGGACGAAACGGGGACTGGTAGAAATATTTGTTGGAGACAACACAAAAAATCTCCACCGGAGTAGCCTGCCGGTGCAACATCGTTAAATATGAACTCATTGACAACAAATATTTCTGTTGTTTTTTGAATGGCATATGTACATCGAGGCTCAAAATGCATCAACACTTTTGTTTTTGGTTGTATTTTTTGTGGGTGAAAATGCATGGAACTTCGCAACTGCCTATCACCTTCCAACAATGGTACCACCGCCCGCAGGAGCGCTCGATGGTACACCGTCCTATAGGGACAGGCTTCCAACTGTTGGAAGACTTGTATGGAAAGCACAGGCACTGTACAAAGAAGTCATGGGATTTTTTTTGTTGGCAGGTGAAGCAGCCTTCAAATCAGGTCTTACTTACACAACTGTTTCAATCAAAGATATCTCAGGAACCAACAGGTGCAGGTTTTGATGCATCACTTTAGAGGTAGACATGCAACTTACTTGCTAATAGGTGCTATCCACAAATTGGGGACGTGGTAGAAGGAGAATCGGAAGCATCTGCCAGGGGGTCAAAGGATCCTCCAGAGATGAGCGAAGAGGAGTTGGTGAGGGAAAAGGGTGGAAACGGAAGTGGTTTAGTCAATTTTTGGCCTCTAAACTGCCTTTGAAGTTCTAAACAAATCAATTACATTTTAGTAATCAAAGTGTGGTTTACATGGAGACTTAGTTTTTTTTTGGGGGGGGGGGGGCTGAATTTGAAGTTGGATCCAACCTCATAAGTTGGCTTCTTGAACATGGAATTGCATATACAACAAGAATCAGGGGTGATCAGCAGCGGGATTGTGGTAAGAGATTATGAAGTTGGACATTGATATGAAACATCAAGTGCATTCAACGTCTTTTGTGAATCGGTTGTTTTTTCGCCAATTCTTCCATGTTGTGTTTAAACATCAGGAGCTCGAAGATCTTCATGTTGGGCAGCTGAGGATGTCTTGGGCGACAAGTTGGATGTGGCGGCCCCCCCCCATGTTTGATCATTTTCAGATTTAAACGACCACTTAAATAGCTTAGCTCTAGGAATTCCATTGATGTTGCAGGTATTTATGGTTTATTGGATGGCTGCTGAAAGCACTATGGATGGTTTTTTGCGACTTTTTGATTTGGTGGTTTCGCCCCTAGGATCAGCAGGGCCAACCCTCCTCAACGGCCGAAAACCTCGAAAAAGAATCGATTTGGCACTTCAGGTTGGTGAAGTTCAGATTGATATACATCTCATCTCGAAAAAATTCGGGAGCAGTTGCTAAATTTAGTTTCTCCCAACAGATCTCCCTGTATTGTAAGGGGTTTTATCAACATCCCCTGGTGGTTTCCGACCTGTTTTTGTTCACCAACAATAACCAACGACATCTTTGAGGTGATGCTGAAAGATGAGCTACCAAGGTGGGATCGTATTCCAAGCATCCAGGTTTAGGTGCGAAAAATGTCAGTTGCAATGAGGGCCCAATGAGTTTGAGCCTGGTGGTTGTTCAGCAGCATGTTTGGCATTGAATAGGATTTCCTAACTCACTTTAATGAAGCTTATATATGTATGTAACATCTTCCAGGGTTTTTCGGCTTAGTGAAATAGTAGTACACTCCGACTAAGGGTCGTTGTGTGTGTGTGTGTGATCATTGACACCCACGATCCAGTTCAACTCATTTTTTCCTTGGTAGTAAGTGATCATACCCAGTGACAATGACATGTATTGAGCCCATTCAGGTGTCCATCGATTTCTTCTGTTGCCTGGGCAGCTAAAGTTTTAGAAGATTTGGAGTTGGAGGACATCCAAGAATCTTTCACTTTGGAAGTGTTTGGTGGATATGTTCAGATCAAGCGGATCAGGGACAGAGTTTGGTGGATTGATTTGGTTTGGTTTACTGTTTCTAATAGATTTGAAATACTGCCAAAGCTATGATAGGATTGTTATATTGTTGTTTCTAGTGGCTTGTTTTCTCAACCAAAGGCCAATGAGGATGACTCCTAAATGACGATATGTTAGCTTCATCAAGTATGTTCCCTTGATCAGATAGATTCGGTTTTTGATGGATATGTTGGAGACCATGCTTTGAAAAGTGCATTTACAGGCATCGGCAAACCTTAGGGGAATCCATAGCAAAGGTGCTTAAGAGTCTAACAAGGGGAAGTTTACAATTGCTGATCCAACCCAGATTTACTAGGCTTTTTGCATTTGGAAACTACTTGTAATGATTTGATGTTTCTTTAATATTTCTTTTTAGCCAAAAGCTCCCCCATAAGTGCTATTTTCCCCTTGGAGTTTGTAGGATAGGGTGGTCGGGTGCCTCGCCACCAACTGGCTCAGCCAGGACGATGAGGTTTTTGAAGTCATTGCAGAGCAAGTGAAAGCGCGTGCGGATGAATTGGAACCTCAGGAGATGGAATTTCTCAGATCTCAGGTCGTGATATTGTTGATCGACCCAACCTGAGAAAAAAAAAGGCTACCCAAAAAAAGGGATGTATGAAACTCTGAATAAACGAAGAGATGAAGTTGACTGACGCAGGGCGTTGTCTATGAAACGTATGAACTGCTCATGTTTTGCTGGATGTTTTTGGATGGCACAGGGGCATTCAGAGAAGGTTTGTGTTTTCAATGTCCTTCTTCCAAAAATGCTAGGGCTTCAGAAATCTTTGCTCAACAGCGTTCAATGATTTTTTGTTGCATTCCAACTCCTATGCTGCAGGAGACCTTAGACATTGTATTGAGGCGCTACTGGTCCAAAAAAAATGTTGCACGCATGGATAAAAGGATGTGAGCTTTAAACTGGTGTGTTTGCTTGGAGTTTGAACCTTGAAAAAAACATAGTATTTCATGGAGATCCAATAAGTTGCCAGAGATAACTGGATGTGTTTTACTAGGACAGCTGATTACAACCCGCTGGTTTGTTGGGTCATTCTTTTTTGGGGGGGGGGAGTTCTAATAGGCCATAGAAATCTTGCTTTTTTCACCAACCAGGCGTTCAAGACATGAGATTTTGGTGGTTGTTTTTTTTTGTTTTTTTTTTCGCATCTCCCGTGTTTGGCCCAGTTTTGGTGCTGTCTATTTCAATGATGAAGCGTCGGGTATCCAAAGGGAGGACATTCGCAGGATGATGTCATAGAAATCGCAAGGATCTGGGGATTGAAACCATGTCGGGTATCAAGCGCTGAAGCCTTGAATTGTTTCAACCCTCTTGTTTGCAGAAGTTCAGCTTTCCATATTTTTTTTACTTAAAGGAGGCCAACATACCCCAATTTCTTTGCATATTGGTGTTCCCGAAAGGATCTTTCTTTAAATTTGAGTTTTCCATGCTCCCACACTGAGGTTATTAGAATCCTTGGTCGGTGCGATCCGACGGCAACTGCAATTTTTCACCAATGCAGAGGCACTGACGGTGATGGCAGACCCACGAATTGATGACTTTCATAGGCCCTTTTTGGATGAGGTTCTAGATACTTGGGAGGGTCCATGTTGGAGTACTGGAAGGTCCCAAAAAGAATGATGCTTTCAAATGTTGAACCTTCCTTCCAACCGTATTTGGGAATTTTGGTTTGAATTTCATCATCTCAAACAGCTTGCTACCTTTAAAGCCCTTTGGAGAGGCGGTATTTTGATGTGGGGAATCCGTGCAAAAAGTAAAGCCACTGAACTCAATCCAAAGTCTGGAAAACTCACTCTGAACAGTGAGAATCATGAGCATTCAAGGCAGACCTTGAAAGCGGTGTTTTTTATTTATATATGTAGTATGATTTGGGTGTGGCCCCTTCCCAGTAACAGTGGCAAATAAAGGTTTAGGTTGGGATTCCCTACTAAAAATGGTTCATAATCCTGTTGGTCACTGGTTGTTGGGAAGGGGCCATACCCAAAGGAGATATCCAAAAACATCGGCTGTTCCAAGAATCCAAGCCGGCCAGGTGGTCCGCTTGGCCAATGCCATGTCGCGCTTGGGTGGTTTGGATGACTCCAAACATGTAGGACTGGGTCAGTCAGCAAAATCTGTCGAAATCCCATGGGTTTTGCTGACCCAAACCAACCACCGTTTGGATGTATCAAACCTTGTAAATAATGGGATGAAAAACGTGGGATAAACTTTCAACCTCAAACTGGTTTGCCGGATTTTTTTCCATCAACAGTATGGATTCAGATTCGTGACCAGGCGATGTGAAGCACTGTTTTGGCCAGGAATGTTCTTTGAAATGCGATCACGGGTGAACATGCCATTGATCGACAAAGCCATCAGGCATTGGCATTGGGTGACTCTGCAGGGTTGTGATCATGGTTGCTTACTGACAAGATGGTTTGTTCTTTTCTTGAAGAATATCTTTGCACACCTTCAGTCAGATAAAGAAAACATAGCCCTTTACCCGTGTAGTCAGGCAAAGATTTTAGGTATCGATATGTATTTGTGTATGTCAGTTAGCATAGTGTACACAAATGCGAATATACTATTACATGCTGTGTATGCTTATATGCATTTATATATCGGTCATGATATCGACTTCGTTGACTTGTTTGAGACGCACTAGCCATCAATGATGTTTTTATATTAACTTTCAGTTCTACAGAGCCAAGACAACGAGGCAATGACTCTGAACCCCCAGACTTATCAAAATCAAAGGCCACTCCCTTAAGAATGGGATTTTCTCAGAAGTTCTTTGTCAAAATGTATGAACCATTTTTGTGCCCCATGACTTCATATTCTGCAGTTTTTTGAGGCTCAACAGGTCTCAACATTCGTTGTTTCGATTCGATTTTTCCAATTGAAAGATGACCCAAGAGCAGAGGTAAATCGAGTGGATCTACAGAATTTTGCAACAATTTTGAGATGTCGCGCCAGGAGTTTACTATCTTACAAGATGTTCTATGTACTGAGATGCTTTCCCATATTGTTTCGTCTTCGATTTGACTCCATGCTTACTAGATCATACCATGATTTTTCCACCTCGGCTTTCTCCCACGATGTTGAGCCTTTGAATTCGTCCGTGGACGGCTTCCAACAAAGAAATTTGTCATGCAGGTCCAATCGGATTCGTGGGGAAGGGAGTGAATGACATGTATGATGGGAAAAGTCTGGTTTTTGGAAGTCTCTAAAAGTAATATGTATATGTAATTATACGTAGTAATTATGTTGCCTGTTTAAAGGTATAGAGTACAACATACTCGGATACTGGTCATGTTTCTTGCAAGTGTTAACCTATACTGTACTTGAATGGACTTGGGCTTGATGAATTTCATTTTGTTTGAATTGAAGGTAAATAACACCCACCAGGTGCCCCCAACAAGAATCCATTGATCATTGGCTGGTGGAAGTAATTTGCCACTTCTGACATGGAAAACGTGGAAACTGAACATCAACTTAGACACTCAACCCCATCATGATTTAGTGGAACATGCAGTAGCAACATTGCTTTGTTTTGGAGAATGAGGAGCTGAGCAATAGAACATTTTTGTCAAACCCATTGCTGTCATAGCTGTTTCAATCTACCACAATGCCATGAAGGTTGGCAAGACATATGCATGAGTTCATCGCCAGGTGAAACAAAGCCGTGAAGATTTGCTGAGGCCGGATGGTACGTGAGTTGCAATGGACTCAGGCTTTTTGCGATGAATGTCCCCTCTTTTTTGGGGTTGTTTTAAACATCACTTTTAGGGCCGGGGCCTAAGAGTTGTTACGATGTGACAACGGAGACACTCAGCAAACCATGGTGTTTTGGAGGAATGGACATGCAATGAAGTGAAAACCCAGTTGAAGTTTGATTGCAAGAAAGGCATTTTTGGGATTTTTGGGGGGATGTTCCACTTCCATTTCGGGTGTGTTTAGTACTCCATATGTGTATCAGATGTAAGGGAAGTTACACGAAATGTCTATAGATTCTATAGATAGATATGCTATGATATGCTTAGATTATGGTTTCAAATACATGTTTCACCCCAATTTTCTGGCATATAAGAACCTAGTTGGCCAATATTTGAACGCATTTCCTCGATTTTTTTCTGATTGTAAGGATAGATGCCATCTCATTGTGGTTACGAGTGGTTTCGTGATTCTCATTGTGATTCTTTTGTCATATATTCATCGGAATATGTGAGGAATCAATTGAACACACATCTCAATTGAACCTTGAGTCCCAGTTCCAATGATAGCGAAGAAGTTTCTGCCTGTCGCCAAACCACCTGATGCAAATGTCCCTTTCATCACATGCACCAATCGGTTTGGGATGAGTCCAGTCCAAGCGACACCCATGAGATTTTTATATCTTGAGTTGTGTAAATCGATGTAAATCGCGACTTCACGACTTCTTGTTAGATGGGGTTTTCCATCCTGAATCCACCGAATCATCCAATTATGCCAATGCAAAAAATGGTTCCAGGCTTTCCTGGGAGGTGATGGATGAGGACTTCCCCCAAATTGATTTTGGTACAGATGGATCTCCATTAACACATGGATGGAGAAAACCCGGCTGACCACTTAGGAAATCTCAAAAGGCCTCCATTCACAAGATAATTATTTAGACATATATTTACTATGTGTATCTACAAGAGCAGGAATTTTCAGCAATTCATGGCATTCATGGTTCATGTTGATGGTTTACCATTCCAGATTATTTCAAAGGTGATATTCCCTTGAAGGGTTTCCTAGGAAAAGCAGCTCGGGGGAAACCTGAGGTTGTTGGAACCGGGTAGTGCAGATGAATCCTATCGTGTGCCATCCTTAGGGGCCGGAGAGTGTTTAGATTTCATGCGGTTTGTTTGTTGTTTGTGTTGTCAATGTGATTGTCCATGTGGTTGTTTATTTTCTCTTTGATTTGGAGATTGTCGTTGTTGAATGTAGGCTATTATACAGGTGGGTTTAGAATGGTGTAAAACCAACAACTGAAGGGTTTGCAAACTTTATTGTTGTTTTGAAATATGCTCTTAATCCATTTTTGCTGCATCTAATTCTGCCACAGTTTTTGTTGAAGAGATCATCCTTCAACACAGTGGGAAACAAATTGGATTTCGCGGCCATCAGCAATCATTATTCAAGACTCAACACACTGAAGCCAAGACTGCCTTGGGTTAAGAGAACCACTACAATCTTTTCTAGGTGGTGGTTTCCAACATTTTTTATTTTTCACCCCTACCTGGGGAAATGATCCAATTTGACTAATATTGTTTAACTGGGTTGAAACCACCTAGACAATGTTTGATGTGCTTAGTTGATTCAACACAGCGAGGGCCCTTTTTGGGAGGTTGGTTGGATCAGTTTTAGCCTACTCAGATGAGTTGTATGGGCTATGAGAGGTTTTTTGAACTTCAAGCAATCAAACCATGCAAGGATCAACAGGAGGTCTACATTACATTAGATGATTGTTGAATATATTATTTGATCTTAGATTCATTATAACAGACAATAAAAAATGATGTATTTACTGGGTTTTGTTTGGGAAAGAAATGAACAAATATTGAAAGGTTGAGATTTGGCGGAATGTTTGCACGTGTTTTGTTCGTTGAGCGAGGCAGACATGATCATGCATCATGCGGCCCATGGGCCAAAGATCCAGGAGGGTTTGTGGACATTTTTGTGGACTTGGGAAACGGCGAATCCACTGGTAATTATGTACAAAAAAGCAGTAGGAGAAGTTGTGATTTGAATATATTCATATATATTTTTTTATTTATACATAATTTTGATATATATATATATATGTATGTGTATACATTGTGTTTCCGGTTCCTTGACTTTTTTTGGAGTATTTTAAATAACTTCGATTGCCAGCGTTTTTGTTAAATCCAACCTCGGAGGACAGCGATTTGTGTGGACTGGATGCTGATGCTGCACAACGTCTGCGAGCGCTACAAGTTTTACAGGGTGCCACAGGGTGTTTCGTAGGGTGGAGGTTGATCCTACAAAGTGGTTGGACGTTTTTTGAGGGTTAGAAATTTTGAGCAAGTTTCATTAAGTGTGTGTGTGTGTTGGGGGGCAAAGATGTTGATTTTTTTCGTTTGTTGTTTTGTTCAACGAATGTTGCTGGATAAAGAATCAATGTATGGATAACAGTCAAGATTTTTTCTCATTGAAATAAGTGAAGGTGAATTGAGATCCTCTGATTAAAAACTGGGTGGTTTCAAATGTTTTTTGTTTTATGTTCATCCCTCTTTGGGGAAATGATCCAATTTGACTTGCGCATTATTTTCAAGATGGGTTGGTTCAACCAACCACCAACTGCAAAAACAAAGAAACCACCCAATTACATAGGGAGTATAATAAACCACCCAATTGGATCCCTATTAACCAACCAATTGAGATGCCTCTCGTGGGGTTGGACTGAGGTGCGTTGGGAGGCGGTCCGGACACCTTAGCTCAGCTTGGCAAAATTGAGGGATGAATATGATGAATATGGTTTGGTTAAGGATATCTAGAAATATGGAGATTAAGAAAATGATGTTCATTCCAGGGATTTGATGATTCATTTCTACAAAATGCTGAGCTATGTGTTTCCCTGGAGATTCAAAGGCATGCCGCATGCTGCCTGGCATTCGTTTTGGTTCACTAGTGCAGACACGCAGCATTTTAGGAGCCCAAGTTCAGTCAAAATGTCATTATGTTTTTCGACCATCCAACAAGAGAGTTGTGAGTGAAGTTTGCTTGAAAACAAGCCAGTCGCTGTTGGCAAATTGAGAAAAAATATTCTCCTAGATAGCCACGAAATCACCAAGGTGGTTTAGTAGCCTCCCAAACTAGCCAATCTAAAAATCAGTGTTTTCTATTTGTTTATGATTTTGAAGTGAATTGCCCACAAATGCACCAACTTTTGGCACAAGCAACAACTTGTTCAAAACCGTTGGTTGGCACCTTTGCCTACGTTGCCCCATGCTGCAATGGTTGACTCTATTGGTTGTTGGTTTTGGCTCTGCGTATCTTGATTTTACAGAAGCACAATGTCACCATGCATGATGTGTATGTGTTGATGACTTTGTTACTGTTCAAATTACGTGTTTTCTGGAATCCATTTGGGCTAGACCGGGCTAGATAGTGATTGCCATGATTCTGAACATGTTCTGTATTCTATGATGTCAAACACCATTGCTGACAGGGATCTTAGCATCCACACGAATCCAGGGATTATGAGTTCTTCCGCGTTGTTGATGTTGTTTTTGCTGCTCATTTTATTGTCCTCGTTCTTGTTGTTTTCTTGTTATTAGCATTGCTTTCTTGTTGTGTTTCTTGTTAGTTCCTCTTTTCTTTTCTTCTTTTCTTCATTTCTTCATTTCTTCTTGGTTCTTGTTGTGATCATTGTTGCTTTAGGCTGCTGTACACCAAAAACATCAATGAGGTCATGGTGATGGCAGTTGTTTGCCAGCTGAGGTTTGGCAAAGTGGACGGTTTGCCATCAGGAGGAGGCGGTGTTTTGATAGTTGTTTGGGGTGCCTGTTGGGACGCTCCCTCGCACAGGAACAGTCATCACCAGGAGTATTATATACATGTGTTTTGTTCTTAGGGGATCCCTATAAACCTTGACTTGTGTCACTGGGAGGGGGAACATCCCCAAGTGTTCAGAACTGTTTCGATGGTATATGAGACAGTCGTGCAGACAAGTTGTAATCCGAAATCCTACTAGTATCATAGATTGATTAATCTATGTGAATATCTAACATTGCGTTCTTCTACAAATGGTCAAAGATATCAAATATACGACGATGACAATCATGAAAAGCAATCTTCAGAGATTTTGGCTGACGTTGCAAGAACGTGATGAACAAAACAAAGCTCCGTAAACCGTTGCAGTTACTGTTGATAGAAGGAATCCTGCACCCCCGAGATGTATCAATCCCTATAAACAGTGGGATAAGCTACCAACCTCAACTAATGCAGGATGTCTTTCATCAACTGCACTTGCAATTCATGGCCTTTCTTCCCTTCGGCAAGGCCTCTCCAGTCGTGGCTTGCGCTTCGTGGTGCATCGTGGCACAGAGGGCTTTGGTGATCGTCTCCAACAGCTGTTGATGGCCATGCGCTATGCTCGAGCCACTGGCCGGGCATTGGTTATAGATTGGCGGGATGCAAAGTGTCTAGGCCCCAAGCAGTTTTGTGTTTTTTTCTGTTGGGTCCACCACTCTTTCTGAAAGAATGAAGTCATGGGGTATATGATGGATGATTTGCAGATTTTATATGTATGGAATTTTGGAGGGGAGATAGATATCACAATATCCAAATCGATGTTGGATTGCTTTGACAGGTTGAACTTCTGAATGATCATTGCAATTTGGGTTGATGCAAACCTCATAGCTAGGGCCTAGGGACTCCCAAAAGTGCGACACAAATTCCCATACACTTCGCATACCAACGCTCCTATAAGTAAGCCTAGATGTATGGGAAATATATTAGGGAAACTTCCAATATTGGGAGTTGTTGGGGTATTCCAGGAAGTGATGGAAGCGTTAAAGAGTGACAATAGGCATGTAAGCAAATGAATGGGAATCCAACCTTATACCCTTCCAATCCCTACCCCTTTTACAATAAACCATAAATCAAGGCATGAATTGGTAGGTCTTGGGAACCACTCTGTGAGGTTTGCTCGTGGTGCCTACTTTGACTTTGGAGACTTTCTGGATGTTAGGCCTTTTTCTAGTGTGGTTGGGGGACATGCCTCAAACATCCACTACATGTGGGCAGTTTATCGCTAGTTGTGTGCTATAATAGGTGTTTTCCGAGACTGGTGTTCACCACTATGGAGAAGCATTGCCCGGTTCTTTCGGAGTTTTGGACTCGTGATCCCCTTTGCCATTGAACCATGCAGAAGTAACGAGTGTGCGAACTTACATGCCACCTCCTGAACTCACGCTGATTTTGGCAGGAAGTGTATGGATTTTTCAAGATTTTGGGCAGGAATGCACCCTTGAATCCCTTGAAGTGTTGAAAGATCTTTGCATTTTGTCCTTCCTACCTGGCAGAATATGTCCCAACATCCACTTTTTGGGTCACCTTGACCCAAAAAAAAATCTCTGGCCAGGGGCGTGCGGGTCTTCCACATCCAGGAGTCCAATTCTGATGGGAAACTTCAATCCCGAGATTTACCCTAGGTGGTGGTTTGAAATATTGTTTGTTTTCACCCCCATTTGGGGAAGATTCCCATTTTGACGAATATTTTTCAGAGGGGGTTGAAACCACCAACCAGTTTACCTTTTTCTGGAAAAAAAACATGTTGGTTGTTTTCCTTCAAGACTTTGCCTGTGGGTTGTGAACAAAGGAGTTTCTCTACATTTGGCGAGCTTTGAAAGATCATCTTCGTGTAATACCTCCGATGTTCAGATATCATTTGGAGCAAAACGCGGATGGAATCCACTATGGACATTGGAACAACCTCAAGTTTCCAGACGCAACTTGGTCGGGAAGGAAGAGGAAACAACAAAAACACCTGCTTAAGGCCGGCTGTGGCCTCACACAAACGAAGCAATCTGTTTTCTTTTCCATGTTTTTGTTTTGTGTTTTTTTCAGGTGGTTTTGTTGTTAGTGAGAAAGGAAAGCCTTGTTTTAGGAGTCACGTTTGTTTGGATGTTTGTTTCTTCAAGGTTGCCAGGTGCCCAAAACATTTAGCCAATGTTGACGTGATACACCACAATAGTTGAGATAGGAATGTCTAAGGATTTCTCGATGTTTGACCTCGGCTTTCCCGGTTGGTCCATGGTTCCATGGGAGATGTTCTTATCTTGAAGATAAAGGCATGTTTACCCATCAAGGAGCTCAAATGCTTTTAGAGTTGTCATCTAGATTGTTTGTTCTCCAGCTTGACATGGGTTGATGGATAATAATGTTTTTACAAACAAGTCCAACAAACCAATCAGGACGATGAAACGCTAACATTTGGTGGATATTGGTGGGGCATTCAGCAAATCAATGGAGGATTTTATTCTTTGACAGGATGGTTTGTGGTATTCCCACACCTGTGGAATTTGCGCTAATCAACAGGATTTCAGGTGTCTCAAAGCTCTATAGCTGTCACTGTCTAGGCGGTGGTTTCAAATATTGTTTATTTTCACCTTTACTTGGGGAAATGGTCCAATTTGACTAGTATGTTTCAAATGGCTTGAAACCACCAACTAGCTGTCCATCGAGTCCTAATGGCAAAAAAACACAACTCAGTGGCAATTGTCAACAAAACCCATACCATCCGGTTGTGTTTTTTCAACCCCCTTGCTGGGTCAAGTTTTCCAGTAGGTACGTCCACCAAGAGTCGTCCGGCCTTAGGACAACAAGAAGATGGAAGCTTTAGCCAATGGGAATGGAGAGGACTGTGGGACACACAGCTATTTGTCGGTTTTCATTAAATCCGAGATGATCCAACGAAGAATGGATGATCAAGGAGATGAGGAAGATGGAATGAATATAAATGATATGGATGTTTCCGAAAATAGGGGTACCCCCAAATCATCCATTTTAGTAAGGTGTTCCATTATATAAACCATCCATTTTGGGGTACCCTTATTTTTGGAAACACCCATATATTGAGATTCCATGAAATGTATCTCTACTTGGTGTTCATTTTTCCAGGTCTTTTCGGAGGAGAGAGTTGAGTATTGTCAAATGGGGCGTACTGAGATATTTAGAACACCGCGTTGTTTGTGTCATTTATTTTGAGGAGAATGTAGGTCGAAGACCCACAGCATATTAACATCCACATATTGATTGTTTGGACATGAATGTTGAGCATGTATTGAATAGAGGTTGATTTACAATGACAAGATCGACATCAGCAACAACAACAACAACAGATACTTTTCAGCTGTGATTTGCACTCCATGGCTATGGATTTAGACAATAGATATCTATTATTGATGGTGAACTGTTCAAGCATCCAAATCAGAAGTACTTGTGATTTGTCGTCATTCATGGATTTTGGCACTTCGTCCACCTAGCCGCCACATAGGATTTCAAGGAAGAGGTTGTGGTTTTTGCAGGTGACCAATATCGTTTCTTGGTTCCGAACGAACTTTCTGTCAGGTGGGAAGGGCAGTAAGGGTGAGTTGTAATGGCAACAGGTGAAGATGGTTCTTATGACTGCTGGTTTTTGTTGAATCAGTTGCTTCTGGCAGGTTGTTTCTTATGGAAGTTTGAGTTATTGATGGTTGTGAATCATGCTTGAGGTGATGACTGTAGGTTTGCTGAAGACGTTTTCTTGAACTGGTACTGACTGAGTATTGTTGCTGGTTTACGTTTGTTCATCCTGGAACGGATAGGACAAGCAGCACGGGGGGGTTAGGCTTTCGTGCTCAAACTACCACGTGTTCCAGCGATACACCCAGGCAGTTTCCACTACGAGGAGATCCGGCATTTGCGCTTACAACGTTGGATGGCTGACAAAGTGCGTTGGGAAGACTCAGAGTAAAAGGGTTTGGGGACTTGATCTTAGGGGATTGGATGAAATGTTGCTGAAACCTTGACCAATTTTGTTTGATTCTCCCTTTAGATTTGGTAAATCTTTATAGAAATCACTTGACCCAAGTTTTTGGTGTAGCAGTGTATCCAATAAGCGTGTTTGAGAAATTCCATACTGTTCCGAGAGAAGTAGGAAAAAAGCACGCGAGCAACGGTTCCAAAAACGGGGATTCTCCACCGGCAAGTTGTTCATTTCAAGCTTTCAAGCACACATAGACGAAGGTTGTGAGATTTTCCTGACGGTTTTCTTCCAATAGGATTTTGAGCTTGTTGATTTTTGAGGATTGCCCAATCCAAGTGACCAGCCATCTCTTCGATAGACTCGCACAGCTTGAAAGTCGGATGAGGTCGTTACATGCTGAAGGAAAATTTGAAGAAATCCGAATATGTCGTGGTTCACCTCCGTGGGGGAGACAAACCTTGGAAATGTGAGGTGTGCGTCGTTGGGGAAGACGATGGGGGTCTTGGGGTTTCCCAACGTTTCCTCCTTGGGAATGTTTGTTGAACATTTTCGAAGTCTTGGACTAAGATCGTGTCTTTGAGAGGCTTTTTCAGATTTCATTTGTGTATGTTTTTGTAGTATTCCAACATCTTTTTGGGTGGAAAGATTTTGGGTTCACTATCATTCCCCCACGACCTACTCCATGGGTCTCCATCATTATCACCGGACTTCCACACCCTTCGGCATTGCCAGGAACCTTTGACTTGGTTCTATCAACCGCACTACACGAGGTTTCACGAATCAGCACAGAAATGGCCAACAATGAAGCTGTACTTGGAGTATCTTGGCTCGAGTTTTCACGGATGAAGCAGTTGGGTGTCCAAACCTTTGGTATATTTTGATAAAGTAGAGTAGTCGTACACTTATATAAATCAATATGATGCTTCATGTCGTTGAGACCCAGTTTCAATAATACCAGGATGAGAAATTCTATATGATTCATCTTCTGGAATTAGATGCGTGCTTCAAAAGTTTGCTGAAAGGAACTCAATGGAGAAATGAGCAGTTTGTGTTCAAGACCATAAGGAGACAACATGATATTTTGGGACCATTCTTTCGTGTCCTTGTCATTCATCACCCCGTCCAGACAAGGGAAGTGGGTTGGGCATGCCGGGTTGCCTTGCAGCAAAATACGAGGTACATGAGAAACGAGACCGAACGATTGAATCCGCAAAACCTCTCTGTAGTGGTGATCAGCGATACTCCCTGCACCCTGGCTATGATGAGGTGTCAAGCTGGTTGGAGTGAGATTAGAAGCGTATATCGTACCTTTTGGCATTGTTTGAATTCCTCTTCAACAGCCAGTATGGTTGGGGTTGCCAAATTTGCTTGGGCAATGCCTAATCTTGTTTCAAAGGAACTGACTCGAAACCAGGGATGATGTAGTTCTATTCCTATTTCTCAAATGCAGAGCTAAAGATCACAACAAACCTTAAACCCAGGTAGCTGGAAATGTTTGACTTTCCATTCTGAGTTTTCTTTGTTTTGATCTGAGCATTCGGGTCAAACGCGCGGAAATTTTGCAGTATCGACGATCAGTCTTGTTGCCGGCATAGTTTATGAAAGGTCAGATGCTAACTATCACTTCCAACTGGTTGACATATTGACTTATATATTTATAAATACATATGTATACACCCAAAAACAATGAATTTCGCTCTTGAAAATTCAAGGGTTGAAGACGAACGACCCAAAAGATGTACCAGGTCAGATGTTGAGAGTGTAGGCAGACTAGACTCTGAAAAATCCCTCCTGAAAAAACCTCAGGTTTGAAAAGCAAGTGGTATGAGGAGGAGTGCAGCATGACAGGTGGGGTCCCATCCACCTTGCTTGAATGATTCCCCTGATTCACAGATATGGGTGTGCCTTGATCAGATACTGAATAGAGGTGTATGTTCTTCCTTGGAAATCCCAAACTACCAAGAAACCAAGAAAAATCCGATAGCTGCCGATAGTACTGGAATTTGTTGAAGGTGACAGGTGGAGTTGAGTTTCAACAAAAATTGATGGAATCGCATAACTGTGTTGCTGGTGATTAATGGAAAGGTGTTGGAGAAAATCAGAGGATGATAGATGAAATGAGTTCTTTCATGAAAGTCAAGGACTTCGGCCATGTTTTTTGGATGTACTGACATCTTTGGTATTTACATGCTATGTCACTGTCTTTGAATAAACTGATTCTGCTCGAAGTAAAGCACGTTTCTACTGGTACGGAAGATAACGTGATTTCATGCCCAATTTCACTTATTCAGGTCAAGTGGTTGCAAGGACAACAACGACAACGACAACAACAACAACAACAACAACCACAACCAGCAATGTTTGCACAAACTATGTGAAAACTCTTTGATGATGACTTCACAAGTCATTTTCCAACAGGGTGGGCTACGTTAGTCCCTTTCCTTTCTTTTCTTCTTTTCCAGGAAATAAGACCATCAAACACTTGGGTGAGGTGTTCCAGAAATAGTGGTATGGCAAAAGAAGGAAAAGATACCCTAATTTGGGAACTAGCAACTAGCACGATCCCTCTCAAGGGTAGAGATTTTAAGTTGAGGCTTCCTACCCTCAAACTATGCTTGGTTCCTGGGTACAATCCAGCAGTAGCAACTTCCCCAGGTGACAGTTGTGATGTGAAAGCTTCAGAACCACTGGCACAAGCACATCAACGGCGATTGATTGTCACTTGTTTTATGCATGGCCAAAGCTTGGCTAACGGTGTGTGTTATTTTTGAGTGATGTGTAGAAGGGTTCATTATATTGCCTAGATGGTGGTTGATTGATTTTGCTGAATCATGATGAATCTAGAATGTGGTTGATGAGGCATTCTAGTGATTTTAGATCATGTTTATAGGATCAAAGAATTTCTCCCCAAAACATGATGTGTTTTTGTCCCAATTTATTGGAGTTTTTCATGAAAGGTTCTCAACTTTACCTGGTTGGAAGTTGAGAATAAACATTGGCATCGCTTCACAACTTTGATGTTTGAAATATATATATATATACATATAATTACCTTCCAGAAGCAGACATCACCAAAACCATCCAAAGCCTTTGTTTCATGATCATTTTAAAACAATCTCAGTTGGGTTTTTATATCCAGATGATCCTTCTGGAACTGAGATTAGTTCCATTGGATCATACTTCATTTTCACCTAATTTATTTAGTGGAAATGGGAATATCTTAGTGCCTTGTTTGATCCATTTGTGTAAATTCCTTCTAGAACTGCATTGGTCATTCCCATCTAACGGGTCTTCCTCCAATCATCGTGGTTTGTTGGAAAGCACTTTGGAGCGAAGGAAACCACATTGTTGGACTTTTCACTGATGAGCACCTCGGTTGCCATGAGAAAAGTCATCCTCCGAGCTGAGAGGTGTGGCAATTTGATGTTGTATCAGTGACTAGGAATCAACGACTATGATGATTCTTTTGATTGGATCATTAATGGTGCTGACATATCTAGATGTACACCCCTCAGATTACTTTAAATGGCTGTTTCTGGATGTGATGTTGATTCTTATCCACTTTGATTGGCCTTCCAAAATTCTTCACCATTAAATGAGCGAGTTCCTGGATGTACTGAGATTCTTCAGCTTGCCAAAAAAACCCTGCACCAGGATGTTGAGAATAGATATCTCCGTTTCAGGCCGCAAGGAACCTTGTTGAATCTTAGGTGCCAATTTCCTTCCCACCATTTCCACACCACCTCAATTTCCATCCCAATTTCCAACGTTCCAAAAAATCAAAGGTTTAGCGCAACGTTTCTTGGCTTACTGTAAGCTGTTTTTTTTGGGGGGGTTGCTCAACCGTTTGGGAGGTCTCTTCAAACCTTGGAGGTGTGTTTTTTTTTGGCGTTTGGGTGAAGTTTAAGATGTTGCTTCACTTGGTACCTCAAGCAAATCTGGAAAAACTTTAAAGTAGGGGCCAATACAAGAAACACGCTCATGTAGGTTTTGCGGGTTGCTAGTAATCTTGATTAGGGTGCAACATTTTCCGGAAGTTTGGTTTTGACCTTACACCATCGTTGTGGACATTGTGGTATCATGACCAAAATGTTGCTAGGAATGACGCCATTTCCCTACGAAAGATGAGGATTCACATCTTCTTGATCCTCATTTCCCTTCCTCAACTTTGGCCTGAGGTGTTGTTGCAGATGGCCATTCATTGTTTGATGCTTGTCTATACACAAGTGGCAGGTTCTTCCAGGAAAAGGTATGCCGTATGAGCAGCGTCAATTTCCCACTCTTGGCCCCAAACAAACAAGTGAAGCATGATTCGATCTTGTGAGAGAGTTGGCAAAAACGAAAGGTATGGTCCATGTTTCCCGTTTTTGTCCTATTAGTTCACCACATCGTCATGCTTTCATGAAGTTATGAATCATGCGACGTAGCTTTGACCTGCAAAACACAGAGGCGGTCATGGCAGAAGGCTGTCGAGCCACAGGCAACTTGTCAGTGGACTGCAGTTGTATGGCTGGGTGGTTGTTGTTTGTTTAATTGTTGTTTGTTTAATATAATTTGACCGTCAAGACCCTTGAATGGGTTGAGCATCAGCCTCAATTCTGAGCCAATCATATCTTATCGAAGGAAGTTTAAATAGAAACTTCCGACAATATGGACAGTTGAAAAGCCGAGTAGAGTAGTCAAGTCAGCAGAAAGAAAATGCAATAGCGCGAAAGTCAGAAGAAAGAAGATACATCCGCGCTAAATGTTAGAGAAGTCGCGAAATGCTGTGTTTTTTCAATGATTCGTGTGTCGGGTCAGTCAAAAAGCGGCGGGTGCGGAGTCAGGTGGTCAGCGTATAAATCAAAAATTGCACGCCGCTGTGGTGAAAAGCATATTTTGAAGTGAAAATGTACAAAACATGAGGTGTTTGGACCACTTTTGTACGTGCTAATGTTGAAAACGTGCACGCCGCTGTGCCGAAAAGCACATTTGCAAGTGAAAATGTACAAAACATGTGGGGTTCGGGGCACTTTTTGAAGTTCTGATGTCGAAAAATTAGTCAGGTAGTAAGTTAGTCAGTTCGTCAATCAGTCAGTTCGTCACTTAGTCAATTAGCTAGTTAGTCAGTTAGTTAGTTAGTCAGTCAGTTAGTCAATTAGTCAGTTAGCTAGTTAGTCAACTAGTCAGTTCGTCACTTAGTCAATCAGTCAGTGAGTCATTTGGTCAGTTGGCTAGTTAGTTAGTTAGTTAGTTAGTTAGTCAGTTAGTTAGGTAGATAGTCAGTTAGTCAAGTAGTCAATTAGCAGTTAATCAGTTAGTCAGTCAGTCAGTAAGTCAATTAGTCAGTTCGTCAGTTAATCAATCTATCAATCAATCAGTTAGTCAGTTAGCTGGTTAATCAATTAGTCAGTTCGTCAGTTAGTAAATCAGTCAGTTCATCAGTTAGTCAGTTGGCTAGTTAGTTAGTTAGTTAGTTAATTAGATAGTTAGGTAGGTAGTTAGTTAGTTAGTCAGTCAGTTAGTCAATTGGTCAGAGAATCAATTAGTCAGCTAGTCAGGCAGTCAGCCAGTCACTAAGTAAATTAGTCTGTTCGTCAGTTAATCAACCAGTCAATCACTTAGTCAGTCAGTCAGTCAGTCAGTCAGTCAGTCAGTCAGTCAGTCAGTCAGTCAGTCAGGTCAGTTCATCACTTAGGCATTTACTCAGTTAATCAGATAGTCAATCAGTCAATTAGTCACTTAGCTACTTAGTCAGTTGGTCAATGTTTTTGCTCTGACATCCGTCACTCACAGCAATCAATCTCTCCTATACGTTTCCTATTCTTGAAACTTCCGCCACCGCCTTGTGCGGTACTACTGGTACAACTAACATGTAGAGCCAATTCATCCACATCCAAATGACACTGACTCATGGATTATGGATGATTATGATGCTTGCAGAAAGTTGGGTAAGTCATATCTCCCAGCCAGTAAACTTCCCTATGTAATCTATGTATGCCACTGTGGTCACCTGTTTTTTCCAAAAATCTTGGAGGGATTGATATCATTTGTGACGGCGAGGCGTCATGGATTTGCTGGGCATGCATGATACAGATGGGCCCTTTCAAGGCCAATCGGATCAGCTGAAATCAAATGATGGGAGTCTACATTGGTTTCTTGTGTTTTTTTTTCGAAGGTTGTTCCATGTTGATGCAGTGAGTTCGAAAGGTTTCCTGGAAACAATCCTTTTTTTTGGTGGAAAGGGTTGCTACTGGAAACCATTCAAACTAAAGTTCTTTGGACTTCAAAGGGGAAGGGTTGATGTAATGTAAAGGTGTAGCTACACTTCTACCATGTCTTTCCTGAGTTTTTTTTTGTGTGGTTGCTTCAATGGCAGGATGGGACCCAGATGAATGGTCAGATCTATAAAGTTCCTTTTCGACTTTCTTAGCGAAGCGCAGAAGGTGAAGAAGATGAAGCCTTGAAGGAATTCTTAGAATCCAAGATGTTCAGGCTCCAGGTTCCAGTCGTGTCGTGGGGGAGATGGCCATCGATGACATTGGAGTTTCTGGCCGGGCCACTGCATTTTTTCCATATGTGATGTGGATCACTGCGAATAAGGGCCATGAGGTCAGAGTGGAACTCCAAGACGAGCAATGCAGAGATGGTTTCCAAAAATGGTGGCCTCATTGATGGAGAATCTATAGAGAATCTGAATGGCTTTGGCTGTTGGCACAACAAGTGAGTTGTTCTTGTTTTTGTTCCTTGATGGTTCATGGACGAAGGAAAGCTTCATCCATTAACTGCTTCTCGATGCTTCTCTAAAATCGCAAGGAAAAGTGTGTCCTAGATGGCACAGGCAGAAAAAAACAAATACCAAAGAGATGATTCAATAATACAATACGATTGAAAAAAAAGGTATATAAATATTGGATAATATTGGAACTTATTGGAAAATATGATGCCATAATAGCAAGTACCCCATATTTTTAGTGATATCGCAGCAGCATCATCATTACGTACTGCAAGTTTGGACTGCAAGAGTTTGACGTCGGAGATCCGTCGTGATCCCATGCTGGATTCCAAGCCTGATAGGATTGATGGACAGATCAACCCGAAGTTTAACCCCTCGCCCCTTGAAAGTTATACCAAAACCATCCAAAACCGCATTTCCGTATCAATAAGTCGGATGACACCCAGGTCCAATACCAGAGGCCTTACCAGTTGGATCACCAACAGTTACAGCAAGTACCAGCATGGTAAAAAGGCGGGTTGGCGTTGGGGAGCTCTTGGGAGGTTCGGGACCAAAAAAAGCATCAATGGTTTGGATGAGTGTTTGATGTCAGGGAGGTTGTATTACTTTTTTATTATGAATGAATTTGAATCGCAAATAATTGTTTTAAGTAACTTGATCGCAAGAATCTGCATCATCCTACCATTTAGGTTCATAACGCCCATTGGATGTTCAACTCAACACTGCTCCCAATTGGCAACTTGTTTGTGGTTTGAAGCCCAAACAAAAGCCGTGTGGATGCAGTTTCAATCCTTCAGGTGTTTAGCAAGTAGAAGGATGCTATCAAAGTGTTCACGCCACCAACAAGGGAAAAAATATGAAAACATATTCATATGAAAATGAAAAAAACATCAAATATGCAAGACAATATATCAAAACATCACTGTCTAGAATATGATACAAATGTTTTGAGCCACCGGAAATGGTGTCAACCGGATTTGCTTTTGGTGATTTTTACATGACTAGCTTCATTTAATGTGCCTGCATCCAAACGAAAATGTCTTCGTACAGACTCTTCGCTGAAAGTTATGCAGTTTAGACTCTTCAGGATTTTTTTGGAGGTTGGACATCCAACATTGCCTAGGTTTTTTTTACAGAACTTAGCTTCTAAACCATCATTTCTCAGTAAAAACAACCTCACCCGGAACCTGGAAATCTCAGTTGTTTCTTGGGGAAAACTCATTAGGCCGAAAAAAAAAAGAACGGCTCAACTGCAGGGAGGAAATCAATGGCTTCTCGGTTCATGAGTTGATCATCCATGTTGGGTCGGAGACCCGGAGACCTGGAGGGTTGACAGCCCTGGGAAGATACCCCAAACTTCCCCAACCCCCCAAAAAGAAAGAATTCCTTCATAAACTGTTGGTGAAACATCCGGGGTACCCTCCAGGGGTATGTGGGTGAGATCTTAGAAAATGTCATTTTCCAACCATCAATTTTCAGGGGCTGTGTTAGTTTCAGGCAGGGTGCAGTAGTACATTCAGAAGCCAAGAGAATCGTTCCAGTTGTTTGGGGATTACAGACATAATTGTTAGTAGGACAAACACAGTTTCAACTCTTAGTTTATTGTATTTTGGCTGATGTGAATGATAAATCACTATCATACAATTACCCCAATGATGTACTTGGAAATTGAGGATAAAGCCTTTCCAAACCCTATAGGTTGCCTACCGTTTGAACAGGGCGTTTGATTGTTAATGGGACCAAGCACTGACCATGGAACCTGAACATGACCCCTTGAAGCAAAGAACAAGCTTGAATATAACACCCAACAACCCACCAGCCATGTGAAAAATAATGTACTTTTTCAGAACAACTTGTATGCCCTGACCGTCTTTGATGTTGGAATAAGCGCGGGCTGCTAGTCGTGTGTCCACCATGCAGTTCATTGGTAATTATTCAGAAGACCTTCCCAGAAACATCGGTTTTTCCCCAGCAAGCCCTGTTTGGAAGATTTTCCTCCAAGGCGCAACGGGCCTAAGTTGCGTCTCTACGAGGCCATTGACAGTCAAAAGGTGCGAAACCTAAGGAAAACTCCAGCGTTTTCAGGAGTTGGAGATCTCCTAAGAAAAGTGGCATGAAATCTTGAGGTGTGTTTAAGGCAGGAGATTGTTTGACATACTATAACTATAAATTTAGATGTAATGAATCATGTTTCCCTTAGATGTAATTTGGAATCTTTTGCTTCCTGTTGAGCGAAACTTTCTTGGCGGCTTGAATCAGAAGTTTCACAAATGTAAAGTTTCAAGGGTACCTATCTTGAACTAGCTCTTGCTGGACAGTGTTTCCTTAAGAACGCCAACTCTTCCACCAACAGGAAAATGGATATCACATTTCCAAGGTGTTTTCTTCATAAGCTTGGGTCATTTTGTTGATTGAATTCCATCGAGGTAAATACAGTTGGCACCTGACAAAGTTTCATATAATCCTCTGGTTGGGTAAGAAGATTGGAGCCACAACTCTTCCCCCAAAATATCTCGCCGAGGCAACTCGTTTCTTTGAGGAAAATGGCCACAAAGATCCCTTCGGTTGCAAGGTGGATAGTGAAAGGGGTGGGTTATCCCAAGGTACTTGGGGTATAGATTGAAGGATCTCAACTGGGGGTAAGTTTACCAGGTTGACATTGAAAAATCATGCATTTTATCGGAGTACAGTTGTTATAAGGTTTTCATAGATTTATGTAGGTGATTAAAGTATTGAAAGTGAAGGTAGAGATTTTGCACCTAAGTTGTTCGAACAATTTGTACCTGTTGTTTTATGTCACTTGATGATGTTAAAAACGACTTGAGTGGTGTTGCCTCAAGATCATATGTGCCATTCCCAGTTTACCTTTTGGCTTTTGTAGATGTACCATTTCACAATTATTAACGGAAGGTATGCTTTCTCCCCATTCCCAGGCTTGGCCTTCTGCATATCTCGTGGCAGAGAGGTGGAATCGTGGAGATGGAAGTGGAAAATAACAGGCTCTTCTTGTCAAACTAATGTTCCACTAAACTATGATTCAATGGGAGGATGGTATAGGAAAGATAGGGATCAAATATGACACTCTGTTTTTTTTAACCCTGTGAGATTGATTTGCAAAGTGTGGTGTGGCGGTGTTTAACGGAGCATTTCTTCCATGTTCATTTCTACAAAGAAGATGTCCTGTTTGACACTGATACTGTTGATGAACAAAGTCCTCACTTAAACCGTTGATCTGCTCAAAGGGATTCTGGGATCAGGATGGATTGATGGTTGACGAATCTGAATCGAAAGTTTCTTTTCAGAATGCGAGCTTGACGATGGTATATAACGTCAAGAGGACAGTGATGTCATGATTTCAAACGATGTGTTTCAACGATGTCTTCACTTTCCACTCTTAGTGGGACTGGGATACACCCAAAACATAATGATATTTTTAGTTCAAAGCAGCAAGCACCAAAACAATCACCAAGATATCATAGAGAACTTTTGTGATTCGGAACAAGTAACTTCTTACTTTCTATTGGTTGACTCGAAACCTACCCCTGGTTGCTCCACCAGACTACTTGGGGAGAATCTCAAAGGCTCATCGGTAAGGAGCTCAGTTGTTGACTTTAAAAGATCACCGTGAAGAAAGACCCTAAGAAGAGGGTTGTTGGGCAAGTGGGGGGTGGAGAATTTCTTCAAACAACTGTTTTGTTGTGTCGTTTGTATATATTGTTTTTGTTGACCTTTTGATAGTTCGGGATTTGTTTCACAAAATGAATTTAGTTCGTAATTTGGTGAAAGATGAGGGGACCATGATGGTTGAAGCTGGAGTTTTCTTGACGGCCCCAACGTGAAGTGAAGTTGAGGATTGAAAAGGTTAAGAAAAAACAGCAGCGTGTTTCACGTAAAAGTTATTTAGATTTTAGGATATTTCCTGATGAATCTAGCTTCATTCAGATAACTGTCACTGGCAACACTCCCCCAAAAATGATTGTACAGAGGATATATTTACATTAGGCCTGGTGTTTGTTCTAAAACAATGACATTCTAGGCAGACTGCTCGACTTACAGTCCACTTTCAACTCCCCAAAGCTTGTCTTCCTGCATGATTGAAGCGTTTTCGAAGCTGCTTTGAATGGTTTTTGTCCTTGCTAAAAACGGATTTTGCGTCCCTAAGAAAATCAACAACTGCAAAACATTGGACACCAAAGCCATGTTAGAGTAACACTAGTTTGGGGTTCTTTAACGTGGTCATATCATTATGACTTACAGTATCACGATCAAATCCTGTACCAGACAATGTACATGCATATATAAATAGTTATAGTTATATATAATACTAACATATGAATCGTTGTATGTTTATTTTTCTGCTGTCGTTACCTTTACAAATATATATATATACATATGATGTGTCAATCATGGGATAAGCTGCCAGCCTCAACTGGCGCCAGATCTCAACAGTATTCTGCAGGACTCGGCTCTGAATAACAAGTTTTCATGCAATTCCCATCAAAGTTCTAGCGTTATACCATTATACCTTAACTTTTCTCAGGATGGTTCTTGGACCTCCCCAAGTTTGGATTTACATATTTCGTATTAGACATACTGTATCTTCTAGATTGGCTGGATCGTTTTAAACATCATCCTGAACCCAACAGTATCGTTCCAGAGGTGCTGGAACTTGGTTGTGGTACTGGCTTGGTATCCATTGCAGCCAAGTTGGGTGAGGGAACCAAGGATGTTTCGGAAAAATCAATTGATGTTTAAACGAGTTGTTGGTGAAGTTTGTTAAAATGTTCATCTTGTTTTTTGAGGTTTGAGAACGGAATGAAACTATATATATGAAAATGGTGTTTGTTTCGTTGTTTTGTTTATCAAAAATGGACTAAGATGAACCAGATGAACTCACCCAAAAGTCCTCAAGGCATTCAACCATTCCGGATTGTGACGGAGGTGGCGCTTCTCAAGTGCTTGCCACGGATCAAGCGAGATTGTGACCTTGGGCATGAGTTGCGGATAGGGATCAACATTTCATCCAAGGTGGATGGAATCGTAGGATTTAATGAGTTTGAGTTTATCAGACTTCAATAGATTGCAACTTAATATATCTTCAAAAAAATGTGTAAGATGTCATCGGCTATTATAGGGGAGTTGTTTGGGCGAACAGCGAAGACTTGGGCCAAAAGGCCCAGATTTTATCCAGTTTTCCGTTGAACAAAGAACTCACTTCAAATTCCGGAGAAACGCATCCGACACTGCTGCTTCCTTTGAGGAAAACATGGAAAAACACAGAGGGACTCATGAGTCGATTCCGGGTTCTGAGAGATAGACTGGATGAAAATTTATGAAAATTTTACCATCTCCGACTTCCTTTGGGAAGATGGATCTCCATACCGATTTATTGCCAGGAATTTGGACCTGGCCCAAAGATCTGCAGCTTTGAATGAAGTGGACTTGGATGTGGAGGTGGGGTTTGCCATGGTGATGGTCTCCATCTTTGAAGTTTTGACAGATTTTATTTAGATTATAACAAATCCAACTTGAGATGTTTGTTGAAAGTTTTGCTGGTAAAATTGACGAAGACCACAACAAAAACATTGACAGGGTGAGTATATCGCTCCAAAAAAAAACAAATCTTGGTGGTGGTTTCATTCAGATATTTTTGGATTTGTTCACCCCCAAAACATTGGGGGAAGATTCCCATAGGGATTCAAATCACCAATTAGTTATTGAAGCCTTCAACGGTGAAGTGGCGATACCATGTCTCCAACCTCCAGGTCTTTGATGTGACCTCCGAAGCTCCATTGCCACGGTGCCTGCGGAACAACGGGAGAGTTGGAAAAAAAACGTGTGACTGGTTATTGTCGATGAAAAACGTGCTTCCTGAAGGAGGGGAAGCATCTCAGATTTTATAGATTTTATTGAGGAATATTTGGAAGTCATGATAAGAACCAGATTGTATGGCATGGGTTACAACTGGCAACTGTAAGATTGTTTAACTCAATGACAGGGAAGCATCGGGTTGACAACAGGCTTGGGGCAAGTTTGGGTTTGTCGGCTTGTCAATGATTCGTTTTGGGAGTCTATAATTTTTGAGCTACAGCCACGTCAGAAAGCTCTTTTGTCTTGGAAGACCTCAAGAAGCAAATGATTCTAAGACATTCCAAGATCATGGAATCCATACATTCACAGATTTACACCATGTTTTTTTCACAGCCAAGTTTCAATCCTTCCAAAATCTCCCATCAGAAGCAAGGAAGTTTTTTTGGACGTCTTGGTATCACCCGTTCAGGTATGGTTCCATGGCGTTTGACTACGTGGTCCGACTCTTAAAGTGACATAAACTTTCCAAGTAAACTTTCAGGGTTCAGACAATTTTGTGTGGAAGCATTGCTGAGAGTGGTTGTTTAGGGTATATAAGAGGTTATAAAGTTATACTACTCAGTTATGTGGGATTGTAAGAAACCATTGCAATGATCCCTATCAAACAACCAGTATTTCATGGAAACTACGAGTTTTTTTTTCATGGCTCAAATAAGTTGAAGCTTAACCTGCAATCATTTTGAGTCATGCCAAGGTTTTTTCCGATGTCCTCTACTGGCCTGCAGAGGCTGGTTATTACGGGAGTTTGGTGATGAGGATCCGGCAGATGTGTTGATGGTTAAATCAGCCTTAGAAATTCCCGTTCCAACAGCTGTGGATGTTCAGAGGCGCGTTTCAACTGTGGCCAAAGACCCGGGTAGATTCGTTTCACAGAGGGTTCTAGTCTCAGCAATTTTTCATCCATGCTGTTGACATATCTCGCAACTATCTACTGAAAAGGATGTACAAAGCCCTCAAAATAGTAGGATACACTACCTAGCTCGATTGGTGAAGCATCTCTTCCATCAACAGGCCTCAGTATAATCTATCCATTCTTCCAATCCTCATAGCACTCTCTAGCCACACAGGCCAGGCAAGAAAACGTTATCACCCCCCACTGGAAGATATGAAACTTGCAAATCTGCAAAACATGCTGTTTACAATCAAATGAAGCTTGGTGAAGTTTTACATCAACAGCGCCATCCTGAAATGTTTGCTCTCAAAATCATTCTATTCGCCCATGTCTGTTAAAAATACTTGGAAAACTCAAAAAAAAACAAGACTTCGATTGAAATTGTGGTTGTCCCTTATCTTCATTTGAGCATTAAAAAAAACTGTTTGTTTAGTGTATATAGGGGATTATACTACCCAGTTATCTGGGGATTTTAATAAGCCATTATAATGATCCCGGTCCCTATTCACCAACCCGGATTCAATGGAAACTAGTAGGAATTGTTTTTTTCCGTGGCTAATTTTAAGGGAAATACACCCCGGAAATATTAACATAGAACCTGAAAATTATGATTTGGAAGATGAGTTTCACCTTTTCCAGGGGTCTATTCTCAGGTTCGATGTTAATCTTCCAGGGTGTATATGGAACTACCCCACCTAACCACCCAACCTCACCGTAAGCCTCGGTGGAACATCTCAGGCGATAGCCTTCGCAAAGCGCGCGGCTGAAGCATTTGGTGCAGGGTTGGAGGGCTCGTTGCTGTTGGATGGTGAGGATCATGCTGTTGAATGCTGGAAAGGAATATAAGAATTTATAGTGACATATTGAAATGTTACAGAATTACCGTTCAAAATACATATAGATGTAGATATATATGCCCCTGGATTTTTTTTGTGTTAGTCCAACGTTTGTTGAATCGTTCATGAGCTCGTTTTGAGTTGAATGTTTTTGATGAACTCGACGGTGTTTCCTATGACCAGCACACTTGCGAGCTCAGTTTCTGTTCTGCTCGAGCTGAAGTTTCATTGCTCAACACGCCTTGACTTCTCCGATTGATGTGGTTTGAGTCCTGATGATATCAAGTGTTTGTTGTTTGTTTCTGTATTTTTGTCTTTGTTGCCCCGACATTGTCATCATGAATGAAAGGTAGCCTTATCATGATCTAATTGCCAATGATTATTGCATCATTTTTAAAAATCATCGCGACCTCGCACGAACAAACCCCAAAAGGTACTTGAGGATCTGGCGGAATCATCCCAACATGAGCTGAAAATTTTACTGAAGGTGAGATATGATGACATGATTCCATTCATTCAGATGTTACATGGATTGAAAATATAAATTACCCTATTTTGATCTATCTCATAAAGAGAAACCCTAGCGCCGCAATTAGTTATTCCTCGAATGTGTGGTTAGCATTGTGGTTATTCCTCCAATGTTTGAACCAAAAACTATCCAAAACTGGTGCAGTGATCGAAGAAAAATGCCCCACCTCTGCGGGTAAATGCCATCAAAAAGCATTGAACGCGATGGATTTTGCTGCAACCATCACAGTGTACATCAGGTCCACCGTGATCATGGCAGATCCGGGTCGACGACGCGAGGATTTCTTAGGCAGGGTGGGTCCGGTGGGTTGGATTCACTCCCTTCGGAGCACATTGGGGATCTTATCGCACACAAAGAAAAATTAAGATGGGTAGGTTTGTACAAGGGCCGTATTTGTGCCATGTTCTTTTCAGTTCAGGTTCTGATGTTCAAAAGAATTGATTGGTTCATCAGTGTTATGAATCAATGAGCTAGGGCAGGGAAGAATCTTGTTGCTCCTCGTCTCTACCAGAGGACGTTACGTAACATAGATTTAGGAGTTGGGACCCTGGAATCATATTTCTTTGCCGGCAAAAGAGATTGGATAAAGATGGTTCTGGGGTTCTTCCACCTAGTGCTTTGTACTGATGAAAGTTTGAGCTGAGCTCGACTTTTTTTGCATGTCTTTTTTGTACGATACTTCTCCAACAAAGGCGCCACAATCAGAGAAGGTGCAAATGAAGCTGCCATCAGTGACTAACAACAAGTACTAAGACTTATGATTTATGATTTATGACTAAAACTCAGATGTTGTCTTTTTGGGTTGTTTTTCCGGGTACACTGTACACCAATAACTAAAACAAAGATTTGTGTGTGTTATCTCTTGGGGGGTTATACAATGTATCTGGTGAACCAGCCTTGGATCTCCAGGTACTTTACGAGTTGAGTTGGAGCAGCGTGTTGTTGCTTCCAGTCTCAAGATGGACACTTTCGGGATTTGGCACCCGGAAAAAAAGAAACAAAAACGCGAAGAGAAAATGAATCTGGAAAGAGTTTTTCCTTGGAAATGGCAAAAATCCTATTTGGATCTTCAATGATGAGGTTTCCAACTTTGTTTCTCGAAGTATAGAGTGGTCTGCTGGGTGTGGCAGAATGAGGCTAAACATGCTCATGACTTTACTTATCAGCAGTAGGTGCAGCTGATAATACCCTTTTTTCTGCTTTGAAATTTCCAACCCTGATGGTAGAGTCAGAGGTATTTTGCGGGTTCCAGCAAATAGAACCTTGAGTTGGGCGATATCTTAAGACTAAGGAAACGTCAGCACTTGCTCTTGGGATTTGAGGTTTTTAAAGACCCTCTAAACATTCAACCCTTTTTTCTCATCATGATGTCATCAAACTTGGCCAAGAATACAGTTCAATATTTGGGTTGCCTTGACATGACTATGGCCTGAATCACCACATACTCCCCTCCTGGGTTCCCAGATCTAGAGCAGACATCTTTCTCGCCCCAAGGATCCTGCCTCTGTGCCCCGAGTAGCACCAGAACCAACGACCTTTCCGGAGCATGTTCCTTGGCTCCCCTTGGCACTGCCCTCGTTTCAACGTGGTTTAAAATAAAATGCATCGAATCCTGCGAACATGTTTCGATGTTTCGAATCTTCATGCAAATTCCTTCTATTCAGACCTATTCTGATTTCGGGCTTCTGTTTCAGATTCTGTTGACTCATAATTTAAGACCTTCCCTTCCAAGTTAATGCTTCTCAATTTATGTTGCAGAAACTTATGTCCTTTCAATCTCAAATGATATTCACAGGTTGTACTTATTTCATGCTGTTTCCTTCTTCATGTGTTCTATGGCCTCTAAGGTGTTTGATTGGGTTTCCAGTGAGGCTGGGTTTCAACTGTGCGTTTGTCGTTGTCGTTAAAAGGAGTGATGGTTGGAGTGGAGGAATCCCCCCAACTTGAGGTTGGAGGAAGAAGTTCTGATGTAGTTCCAAAAATTCGGGGTGTTTCTCAGAAACTGATTTGACATAAATGATTTCACGCATATTCCGAAGTGGTAGAAGAAGCTCCCAAAGCTGCAGGTGAAGACTGCATCATCGCTTTTTTGTCAGGACAGACCATACAACTGGAAAACAAAAAATAAATGATGTCCATGATTCATTGCTACCCTTTTGTTTTAGGAGCCCTTCATTTTGACTTTGAGACCTAAGACCAGCTTCTGTGCACCTCGTTGGCAAGTTGCATTGTCTCCACATATGAAGCAGAAACCCATCAATCCTTGTGAACATGTATACTAAACTGAGAGTTCAAACAAGCTTCCCACGGCAATCCCCCAAGCACTCATAGCGGTCTTACACACAAAATTTATTGCACAACTTACTCTATGAATGTAAAGGAATGTATATTGATGATTGGATGCTTTTATATCGTGCCAGCAAGGTGTTTCTATACTGTCTAACACCTCTTAACTTTTCTTTTTCAACCCGGCTCCTTTCCGGAAAGAAGCTCCATAGCCGCCCAGGCCGATGGTATCTTTGAGATTGTAGATTAGATCAAGGCACCAACGAAGGGGCACCATGGGCAAGCCTGGCTGGTGTCGAGTCGGGACTCCACCAAGAAATTTCAGTGCCAGGGAAAGTTATGGCACAACAAAAGAAGAAAGTTCTGGACCCCGAGGACCACCGTGGAAGATGTGGGTCAAACTGCACCCCGAGGAGAACTGCAGCCAACGTCCACCACACCACGGTGTTGTTTTAGACGAGTGCGCGAGAGCGTGCCTGGCGTGGCATCACAGAAGAAAATGCTCCCCTGATGAACCTCCTGCAGAGCAAGACCTAGGGAGTGGCAAGCGCATGCAATGCCTCGGCAGCGTGAGTGAATCTCAGAATGTCGTAGTATCCAGGGCGATTGTATCCCGACAGCCGCTTGATCGCGCCACCTGGGGATCCACGAGGATGAAGCGAAGCTCCTTCCAGATTCCAGCAAGGTAGGTTTGTTGCCACGAAAGCAGCAAACCGCCAGGGCTGACTCACCCGTTTGACGGCCGGAAGCTGAACCAACCTATGGCGGTAGTGAATCTGCTGAAGCCTACGTGGCAGATTGCGACAAAGAAAAGGAGCGGAGTGGCATAGGGCGGCCAGTGGCGATGAGCGATGATTTTCTTGATAGATTGATCTGCAGCGCCTCAAAACAATGACGTCCCCCCCGCTTAAAAGGAAACGACATTGCAACCTGAAACATCCATGCTTCTTTTCTGGTATAAAGGAAAAACAGGAAACGGATGTTTTTCTTCGCTGTTGAGGGCTACGGCACCCATTTTGTTCATCAAAATTGACCGCCAGGGATCGTTTGGGAGCCGAAGCTGCATATACCCAGCCCAGTGAGGAGTGCGGGCTTGGGTAGTAGTTTTCATTTGCTAAAGTGGTAACAGGAGGTTCCCAACTCCCATAGCGATATGATTTTTACCTGGAGTGATGAAATCTACACCAAATTTCAACGTTCCAAAATCAAAAAATCTGATTTTTGATTGTTTTTTTTCCTTCGGGTGGAAAGCGTAGGGTATTTTGAAACAAGCCAAATCCTTGCAAGTTTCAGAGTGGGAAGTCCTCAGAACCCAATAATTCAGGTCAATAATTTCAACTTTCCCAGGTTTAGCACGCCACCTGAACGTCACAATCAGAGAGGAGAGTAAGAAGCTGGCATCAAAATTTAAACTGCCAGAGAACAGCAAGATGAAGGAGAAGGCTGCGGGATGCATGTGGGTGTTCATCAAGGCTGAAGGCTGTCAAGTGGAGTCAAGTGGTTTTTTCCGAAATCTTTTGCTGACATCTGAAATCGTGCGCCAATAAAATTCACCAGCATCCTCTAGAATTCTGCTGTAGTGGCGTTTGGATTGCAATTGAATCTGCTCCACATACACTTTGCATGATAACAGCTTGAAGACATCCACCCACAGAAACTAAATTCTTGTAATTTTTGCGCCCCAACAAATCAAGTCAACACCGGGCCCCTGGCCTCTGGCAGTTTGAGAAAAAGATGCCCAAAGAGCTCACTATTTTGAAGTATCGTGCAGAGAAGGAGGTGCGCTTGAGACTTTCCCCTTTGGGGGTGGAGCCCAAAAAGAAATGGAATGAAGGACACAAGACTCTTTTCATGATGTGGCTGTTGGTTCTGCCATTCCTCCATACATGATGTTTAAAAGATCTCAAGTATGGGGGGAAAACAAAATCCTACACGGGTTGATGGTAAATCTATGTAAATCTCACATCTTTTTTTTTCAAATTGTCACTGCTTGGAGCACTCTTCAAAATTCGCGACTAGCAAAAACAATTTCCATCAGAAAGAAACCGTGAATAAACCATCCCACGTGCTTACTTGAGGCTGCGAGGCGAGAAGACATTGATCCTGAGTTGTTGAAGGAAGGACCTGCCATGAAGGACTGGACAGGTTGATCTTGTTGAAGCATCCTTTGTTGTCATCACAATATATCAAGAGAGACCAAGATGAAAATATCTTGATTTAGCAAGTCCGATTCATGACCAAGAATTTGAAATTATCATTGATTGATTTTTGCCTATTTCACTCAATTAATTCAGGATTTATTTGGAAAGAATGAATAAATTATCAAAAAAAAATTAATCAATATCAATGATATTTATGAAAATTAAATATATATTAAAATTCAAAGAAAATAAACAATTCAAATTCAAAATTTATATATTTAATAATATTTAGATAGAAATATATTAAAATAAAAATGTTTAAATTTTTAGAGCATAAATT